>JADRCD010237912.1:0-22230 GCA_019843815.1 Montemys delectorum
ACACACACACACACACACACACACACACACACACACACGGACACAAAGGCATGGACACTTAAATTTGTTTACTGCTTACTATGCCACTGAGAGACACAAGCCACATTTCCCAGCAGGGGGCACACTACAGGCTTTCTGTTAGATAACTTTCAGGTTTCCCACATTACAAGGAAAACACTTTATTCTCTCTTACATCTCTCTACTTCCTCAGCCTCCTGGGGACTGCAACACTGTTTCTACCCCTGGAAGTCTCTGACATCCAACATTGACCTGTGTTTTCTTGATATAAAATGGCAATCCTACCAGGGAATTCTGATGGCCTAGGAACACTAACTCCTGCCAATAGCCACTTTCGTTTGTCACTCTCAGGTAGTGGCAGCAGGGGCTTAACTGAGTTAATGACCCTATTGTCCACGCTTCCAGTTCCCACATGGCATAGGCCAAGAATGAATTCTATTCGATGTTTCTGCAAGCTCCCTATATGCCTGTCACAGGGGAGGAGGCCTTTAAGTATTTACTGAATGAATGAATGAATGAATGAATGTAAAAGATAGTCACAGCTGGATGAATGAAGCGATCATTGTGTGGACTGATCTGAACAAGGTTAGAGTTAGCACCCGTCCTCATCTTTGTTCATCATTTGCAGTGCTTGTGGTTGTTTGAGGAGCCATCACAGGCTCATAAATTTGAATGTGTGGTCTCCAACTGGGGAAACTGTTTGGGAAGGATTAGGAGGCGTGGCCTTGGGAGAGGTGATGCCTTTGGGAATGCACCTCGAGGGTTCAGAAGCTCCCTCCATTTCCAGTTAGCTCTTTCTCTGCCTCCGACTTAGGAGTAAGGAGGCAGCTCTGAGCTCCAGCGGCATGTCTGCTGACTGCCACATTCCCTGCCATGATGGTCCTGAGCCTTCTAGAACTGTAAATCCCCAATCTTCTTTTAATAGCCTTGTTCACTGTGTCCTCACAGCAATGAAATGTAGCTAAGTCCCTGCATAAGCATCCCATGCCCCAATGTTGGGGTTTCTTTCCAGTGTTAAAGTTGGCAAAGGAAGGGGTTGATTGACTGATCAACAACATCTTACAAGACCTGAACCACATAAAGGTTCAAATATTTCCAGTATATGCCGTTTCCTAGGAATGTAAAATATTAACTGATATTTCCACTCTCCGAAAGTTTCCTATTAATCCTTCCCTGAAACAAATTTAATTGTAATCTCAATACTAATTTGAACTTGATGAAGATGGCTTTTACATATATGTAGAATTTCCTGTCAAGTAAAAATGCCTTCTGCTGCTCTCTGTCTGCTTCAGTATGCCCACTGAGTGGGCCATAATAATCCAAGAAGAACATCTGAAAGTCATATGTTAGTTGTGCAATGAGAAAAATTGTGACTGTCCAATATCATTTGTCAAAGAATGAAGAAAAAAATGGAAAAACAAAACAGAGACCCATCCAGTGAAGGTCAGAACCAATAACATTCCAGAAAGCAGAGGAGGAAGCTAGGGTATTGGATGTAAATTGCCGTCTGCTGAAGAATTTTAATGGAGTGCTACGTCACATTATAAAATGTTTAATTGTAACCCCATTTTAATAACAACATCTGATTAAATGAAAAGACTCCTTGCTGATCGCAATTACAATCTGTCAAACTGCATATTTATTTACAGTTTGGTTTTGTAAAACCACAAGATAAAAAAAGAAAACTCTATTCAGCTTGTCAGAAAACTATAATTATTGTGTATCCTTCTGTCAGTTTCTGCATAAAACTTTTGGTCCTAAAATGGATCTAATTATATCTATATCAACATTTTTATAAATGCAACATTTTCCCTCCATCTCAGTGAAATCTTTGTCATTAACTAGGAGAAACATATTCTCTCTTTTAAAAAGGCATTAGCTAAGCTTGTTTGCTTTCTTGCCTTCAAGATGTTATAAAATAAGATGTCTTTTTCAAAATACAAAATATTTGCTTATGTCCCCTCCTTTTTCTGGCATGAAATGATGAATAAATCCAACAGTTTGGTGTTTCCTGACAACATGTTTTTTTTTAATTGTCTAGGGTACTATGCAATTTCTTCAGTTTGTAGCAATGAAAATATAAATCTCTTTTCATAAATATAACTGAGATGCAAAGCGTAGAAATCTTCTACAGACATCAGCAGAACTGAAATGCATGAAGGAAAAGGACAATTCAAATGGGACATTTGAGGAGTTTCAACCTCCAGCCTTCATGTGTTCCTTGACCACTGGCTCCTAAAGCACCCAGTGAGTTCATTCTTCTTGTGGCTTTCCAGCCTGCCACAGAACTAATGAACGTGGTGGGGATAGTGGTGTATGCTTATAGTCCCAGCACTTAGGTGGTAGAGGCAGGAGGAGCATCACAAGTTCAAGATCACCCTGGGCAACATAATAATCTCTTGTCTTAAATAAGCAACAAATGAACATATGAACCACAGACATGGTCCCAAACACTGAACATACATCAAATCATACAATATCCTGCCTTCTGTTACTTTATTAGTTTAGGGAAACACCAGACATGTTTTTGGGAATGAAGGGGCCATATATGGTGTTTTAGAACAAGACTGGACAGTTTTTCTGTCTGATCATCTAACCCGGCATGTATGCTGTCCTTTAAAGATCATAATTATTCCAAGCTAGTGTAACTGAGTGAATATGGCTGTGCTAGTTATTTTTCTGCTGCAGTAACGACTGAGGCAACTTATAAAAGGAAGGGTCGTTCTGGGCTTACAGTCCCAGAGGGATGAGTCCACAATGGCAGGGAAGCATGATAGTAAAGAGAAGGTATGGCAAAAGAGCAGGATACTGAGCACTCACACCTTGAGCCACAGCACAAATCAGAGAGTCTTCTGAAACTGTGAGTCTAAAAGAAAATCATTCCTCGTTTAAGATACATTAGCCAGGTGGTCAAAGTAATGAGAAAAGTAGTGTGGCCTGCTTTGAATTGAGGGTTTTAGGGCTGACTCCCATGGTCTAAAAATCCATATACAAATTTATATATATATATATATATATATATATATATATATATATATATATATGGAAGAAGTTCCAGATCAATGCTTTTTAAATCTATGCAGATGCTACCTACAAAATGCAAATGCATTCAGTAACAATGTTACCAAATCCTTTTGCAGTGAAGCTTTAAAATGATAAGTTTTGAACTTTCAACAATTATTAACTTAGATTAGATAAACTTTAGAAATTAGAAGATGGAGAGTTTGAAAACTTGTGTAGTGGATGGATTCAAGGCCAACATGACAAAGAGGTGGGCAGAGGTTTACTGGAGCCTGTAGAAGAGGTATGTGCAGCTGGTATGTTCTATAGCAGAGATACCCTCAGTTCAGCAGGTGGCTGAGCTTGCAGCAACATGTTGCTATACAGTAAGTTACTCAAGAACAGATTTCATTTCTTTTTCTTTCTGAAATACAATCTTGAACTTTTCAAATAAGTTAACTAAAGATTATACTTTGATTTTCCAAAATATATGTTGGAAATACCTTTTAAAGAGACCATTTTATCCTTAACTATAGAACCCTAGACATTCTAAGCACAGAGAACCTAACCTCGCAGAAAACTTATTTGTATTGTTTGACTTGAATTGTCTTCACCCTCTACCTGAAGCTTTCCTTCCAATCCGAAGCTATTGCTACTGTTTACCAACGAGATCAATGAACAGTTGCACACTGAATGATTCTGGTTATGACCACCAGAACTTGCAACACGTGTAAGTCTTTTTAACCTTTTAGATATCTCCCAAATTCTTTTGAGAGTTTATTTTATGGTTTACTATGGGATGAACTATTTTAACCTCTTAGATATCTCCCAAATTCTTTTGAGAGTTTATTTTATGGTTTACTATGGGATGAACTATTTTAAGCAGTTCCCTTAAGAAGGCTGACTGAGCTGGGCAGTGGTGGCACACGCCTTTAATCCCAGCACTTGGGAGGCAGAGGCAGGTGGATTTCTGAGTTTAAGGTGAGCCTGGTCTACAGAGTTCCAGGATAGCCAGGGCTACACAGAGAAGCCCTGTCTCAAAAAACAAACAAACAAACAAACAAACAAACAAACAAACAGAAGGCTGAATGAGACTGTTTTAGGCAAGCAACACTTAGTTTGGACAAGGGTGGTCATTGACTTTATTACTAGGTCCATAGCTACAGAGCTATAGACACCTCAGTGAGCACACTTGAAGTAGAATGGGGAGCTCGACAACATTAGAGCAGCTGGTTCTGCATTAAACATTGTTTCAATTTTATATTATTTCACTTACTATAAATTCAAGCATATATATTTTTTCAAACTAAATATACTATGTTTTGTTAATGCCAGGTTTAAGTTTCAGAAATGAACCACATAATTAAGTATTCAATTATAGATGAGCCTCTGCTGAGAATTCTGTATTGTTCAGATTTGATTAGATTATACATGGAGGCTGAGATTTGAATCATTTTGGACTTTAGTATAGGATGACAGAATCATCTCTAGCACAATATGGAAAAAACACACATAAAATTCAATTACTTTTCAGTGTAACATCCTGTGCTGCTATGACTCCAGGCTTCTATTGAAATGAAAATGGGGTTTTCATGATCTAGAAAGTAACATTGGAAACCAGTTAAATGCTTTCTTAGTTTTTTTTCCTGATTATAGAATTTTATGGTGTTTGTTTACCGTGTATTCCATCCTAGTTTGTTAATTTAATGAATTTGTATATTGAAACCAGAGATGCATTTTTTATTTCTGTCATGGATTTAAATTATCTTTTGCACAGACTAGTTCATCTTATCTTATAAGCATATATATATATATATATATATATATATATATATATGGAGAGAGAGAAAGAGAGAGAGAGAGAGAGAGAGAGAGAGAGAGAGAAAGAGAGAGAGAGAGGGGAATGGATCAAATTCTTTGCACCTGTAATGATTGTGTTATATCTTAAAATAAGAGTAGATCATATACTGCCTACAAGTCTCTGTTTTATAGACAAATAATAGCAAATTTTCTTTTCTTCCCCCTTGAAAGGACAGTTTGATTATGTCTGGTGTGAGCTCCATTTTGTCTGGGACTAAAGTATACATAGCTTGTATTTCACTTTAACTCACTCTTGAACAATGATCCTCAAATTTAGGTGTGTAGCCAATCACCTAAATGCTCCAACACCCACAGTTTCTGATTCAGAAATTCGGGTAGGGCTCACAAGTATACTTGGAATAGGGTTCCAGATGATGTAGATGCTGAAACTGCCATGGCTCCTGAGGAAATGGATGCTCCTAGAGCCAATAAGGCAAATGGCACAGGGACTTGTGATTTCCTTTCTCTACACCACAGTCACTTTCACAGTAAATGAGCACAGCTTCTCTCTTATACTCCAGCATATGGTGGCTTTGGTAACCTTCTGACCTTGAGGATATGATTTAATGTATGGCTTCTCACTTCAGGCATTCTTTGATCTTATATCAGAGCTAATATTCACATGCAAATTCACAAGAAGACAATGGTAAATTGTACAACTCTAATCATATGTCCATCATCACAAACTGTCCATGCCTATACCCCCAACTAGAAGATGAAGTTCAAATGCCTTGGCTTCACATGCAAAGGTCATAATCAGCAGGCCCTGATCTACTTTCTCCTTCTTACCCATATCCATAGAATTGGTGTTTGGTGAGATTAATTCTAAGTTCCGGTTCCCACTCACTGTATGATGCAATGAAATGGGAATGTTTGTTGGTTGATTTCTCTATTCTTTCCACATGCTTTCACTAGCATTGTTCACAAGACAACATTTTACTTTTGCAAATTCAGGAAGTCATATTCATTTCAGACCACAGGGTTGTAAAATCATATCAGCAAAAGGAAACCATGGAAGCTGGCTTAGTATACTCTTAGTGAACATGTCTTTTCTATTTGCTCTTCTTCTCTTTTTTTGTCATAGTGTTTTACTTGGAGGTGGTTGAGGTTTGGTCTTGCTGTCTATTGTAATGCTAAATGTGGGTCCCCAAGACCTGGAGTCTGCTCTTTGATCCAAATGATGCTATGAAACCCCGCCTCCAGGTTATTTTTGATTGGTAAATAAAGATGCTGACAGCCAATAGCTGTGCAGAAGGGACAAAGGTGAGATTTAGGATTCCCAGGGTTGGGGGTCAGAGGAGAACCAGGAGAGTAGAAGGTGAGGAGGAAGGGAAGCCAACATGTGTTAGGTGAGTTCATGAAAATGTGACTGTGAGAGCTGGCTAATTTGAGCTAAGAGCTGCCCAAATGAAATATAGTAAGTAGTAAGTAATAACTTGTGGTTATCTACAGGAAAATAGATTCTAATAGTATAAAGGGAAGCTATCTGCTGAGCTATTGTGCTTTTAAGGTTTATTGTAAATATAAAGAGTGTGTGTGTCTTTTATGTAGGGACTAAATGATCAAGGCCAGGTAGAAACCTTGGATTGGGATTAAAATGTTCTACAAGAGGAAATCAGTGTTTAGCTATCTTCTAAGCGTTTACTGCTTTAGGGAGCTTGTTTACGTATCACTTCTTCAGTATACATTTTGCAGACTGCTCATGTGAAGAAGTCACAAGAGTATCATAGCTTCTTTAATCTTACTATAAATGTAGAATGTTAAATATCTTATTGTAAAAATTAAATACTCAATACTTGAAGTTACAAGGGCATTTTACAAAGTTCTCAAAATGCGAGAAATATTGATTGATTGATTATGCACACAGTATATACGCCAAGTACACATTGGGTTTATTTAATTTAGAATTTAGGAACCACCAGCTCAAAGTCATTTTTACTTAGCCACTTTTCAAGAAAAAAAATCATATCCTAGTTATTCCAACGATTGGAAATAAAGCAGTGAGTTGAAAGTGCTCGGTGGACTGGAAGGAAGTATAGTGGCAGGAGGTCCACCTGACTTCACTCTGCTGTTGACTAAACCATGCAAACTGCCATATGTGCTGTTTGTCAGAAAGGCTACCTACAGAAAATGGGGGCAGGTCATGTCCTAAGTGCCGTGCTGTCAGTACCAGTGCCTCTTTTGTCCAGAAGCAATCAGATATGACAGAAAGAACCCAGAGAGTGTTAGGAGGTGTGGGGCTAGCCCCATCTCTGATAACTGTATGATCTGAGGTCATCTTGAGTATCTTCAGGAAGGGATATATTGGGCTGCAGTGTGAAAGCCTTTCTTAGTGAGCTGTGGTGGTTTGAATAAGAATGGACCCCTTAGGCTCATATATTTGAAAGCTTAGTCAACAGGGAGCGGTGCCATTTGAAAGGATTAGAAGGTATGGCTTTGTTGGAGGAAGTGTGTTCCTGGCAGTTGGGTAGGTTTTAAGGATTCAAAAGCCCATGCCGGATCTAATCTCCCCTCATCTCTTTCTTTCTCCCTCTCTGCAATCTGTTTCACAGTTCAGGATACAGGTCTCAAAAGTTTTTTTCTAGCACGTGCCCGCGGCCATGATTCTTCAGATGGTAAAAATGGACTAAACCTCTGAAACTGTAAGCAAGACCCCGTTAAAATGCTTTCTTCTTGTAAGAGTTGTCTTGGCCATGGTGTCCCTTCACAGCAATACAACAGTGACTAAGTTGTGAGGCTCACAATTTGACTCTATGCTTCCTCCTAAGATGTGTTCCTGCAAATTCCCTTGAGAGGCCACCTGTGCATACCTCTAAGTACTCTTTGTCATGAACTAAAACGTGCTACACAGAAGAGTTGTTTCCATTCGCACATGTTTTTGCCCCCCAAAAGCCCTTCCACAGAGTCTCCAGAGTTCCTTATTTTTATCACTATGGAGTAAGTTTGAGGTTCGTGTCAGCACTGTAGCAAAAAGCCTACAAGCCCAAGACACTATCTGCCACATCCTCTATGAGTGAGAATGTCCACGCTCAATGCATTATTCACCCTCAAATGTCAATTATGCCAAAGTCAAGAATTCCAGCCTAGGGATTCTGTGACATCTCTGTGAGAGATATCTGAGAATATGCACACTCTGCAAGAGGCCATTGGTGGATGACTGGTATTTTCCTCATGTCTTCCTCAATTATTCTCTTCGGTAATTTTTCAGACAGGGTTTCTTTCTGAACTTGGAGCTCACTGACTCAGCTGGACTTGTTAGTGAGGGATGGTCAAGGATCCCCACTAGTGCTAGGATTATAGGTGCAGATTGTCCCGGCTAGCCTTAACATGGGTGTTTGGGATCTAGACTCAGGTCCCCATGCTTATGTGATAACTGCTTTACTTACTGAGCATCAATCCCTGTCCCTACGTTTTAGTTTCTCTAATAGTTCTGGAGACATAAAAAGAGTTCAGTATAAGTTTGTTAAATCTAAAAACATTGCCTAGTTTGAAAAGCATGAGATAGTCTCAGCTCATTAGTCATGCCTTTGAGATAAGATTGTACAGATCCTTCTAGAGACTCATCTGTGACTCATAGATGGGTGACGTAGGAGCCGATTGATTAAGTTAAGTGTCTAATCATGGCTGAACACACATCCTGCTGAGTGTAGAGACAGGAGCTTAGAAAAGAAACAGGGACATGAGGTGGTGTTCACTGAGAAGCCTCAGTACACAGAATTGAAAATGCAAATGCAGCTCAGGATTCAGCCTTCGCAATGTGTGACTTTAGCTATCTTTAGTTTTAAATAAAAACTTATTTCTCATTTACTTGATTTACAATGGCCAATTTTTGAAATTCCATTACTGATCTATTGATATTAAGCATGAAATAAAAATAAAGTCATGTAAAAGTCCACAAAGGAATACAGCATTGACACAAGAGCTGTGCTGCGAATGTCACAAACACATACTTTGTAAATTTATATGATAAATTTACAAAAATAAAGTTGTTATCAATAAATAGAGTATTGTAATTAGAAAAGACATTTATTGGCAGTGTAACCAGAAAAGATATCTATTGGTGTTGTAACCACAATGAATATCGGTTAGAGTGCATTTGGGTCAGAAAATTAGGTGACTTCCCATAGGTTTTGATCTGTGCATTCAATATGTCTAATAACTCCAAAATGAATCCCTTCACCCCTCAATCAGCGTTACTCTCCTATAACAATTTCCAGGGGTAGTTGGAATAGCAAGGAAAAATCTCTAGATATTTTTCTGACTTTCTATTTTGCAGATATTTATGAAAACCATTTGCCAATCTACCAGATCTCATCAAAACTTACTAATTTGAGTTTTTGTCATAAAAATACCTCTTAATTTCCTTTTTAGAGTCTTAAAAATATTATCTTAATTTTCAAAGCCATCTCATCAGATATAGTTATCTTAACATTGATACTCTAAAAGTTCATTGCAAGTCTAATCAACTGCATAGCTTTCCTTACGATGACCCAGATTTCTATCATGATCACAACTGTTACCAGAAATCCTCAAGTGGGAAAAAGATTTGTGTGCCAGTGGCTCGGTCTCCGATTGTCCCTCTATGCAAAGATATACATTACTGTGACCTGTTGAAGTCTAAGGTATGAAAGTGGCTATAACAACATGTTTCGTTTAGGTTCTTGTACATTCATGTACCTACACAAATAAAAGCACAGTGGGATAATTCATAGTGTTTACAAACAAGTGCCCTGGTATTGTAATCATGTCTACATGTTTTCTTGGGAAAATCCAAAGGGCTTTTTTTTTTTTTTTTTGCATTTATTCCCTTGGAATTGAAGTTTAAAAGTAAGAGAGGATAAGAACATATACAAACCATTATAAGTCTTTATATTTGTACAATGAGAGAGAGAGAGAGAGAGAGAAGAAGAAGAAGAAGAAGAAGAAGAAGAAGAAGAAGAAGAAGAAGAAGAAGAAGAAGAAGAGGAGGAGGAGGAGGAGGAGGAGGAGGAGGAGGAGGAGGAGGAGGAGGAGGAGGAGGAGGAGGAGGAGGAGGAGGAGAGAGGAGAGACGAGAGAGAACAACTTCTATCCCTGCTTCTGTGGTATCTTTTTTCTAAGGTATAAAGTATGAGTTATCTGATAGTCACCATGTTTCAAAGCCTCTTTTTAATCTCCTGCAGATTACACATACAGTATACATGTCATTGAACATCTACTATGAAGCTGCCTCTGCAGTGTCTCTTTAGCTTTGGGGTTCTTCGGGTTTACACAGTGAAATTTCTACCTGTCATGGGGTCCAACACCTTTCAGTGGGATGCAGAAGCCATTCTTGAAATAAGCCACATCATCTCAAGGGTCAAGTGGTGGGTATGTCTGCATCTGTGTCCCAGCTCCTGTGCTTAACAGTGTCAGCCAGATCATAGAGGAGGGCAATGTGATGAGGCGTCATCAGCAAGGCAGAGGCAAAGCCACTGTCAACTCATGCTTTCAAGGGCTCTTATTTGAATGAGAAGTAAATGTGAAAATCTTGGGCAAAATGTTGGGTCCCAAGAGGGAAAAGCAAGCACAAATGTCGTTAGGTATAAGAAAGAAAGCCAAGGTGAAGCTGTGCACAGTAGTATGAAACCAGTGTAGAGAGTTCAGAGGATCATGTAGATCCTACTCAGAAATATGCAAGTTTTTGTCTCTTTTGTTTTTGACACAAGAGAGGAAAGCCATTTGTAATTCATGCTAAGAAGGCCACAGCAACTTAAGTGGAAGATGTTTTGTGGAATGATGATAGTACGAGGAGTTGATCAATTTAGTTGCCATGACACAATCCACAAAGAAAAGAGTGATTTGGAGCATGTCAGGAGCAGAGAAGAAGGCAACAAAGAGGGAAGATTACACACAGTTTGGAGGTAGATGACCCAAGGCTGTCTGGACTGAGACACAGAGATGAAGATGCTTCGAGTCTCAGGGTTTCAGGCAAGACTCTAGGGTGGATAATGATTCGCTTCCCATAACTACTCAATAAAATCTGGTCATTTCAAAGTAGTCTCCATTTCTTCCTGTCAGTAATCAACCATGTCTTCTAGATCCTGTTCAAAGTCTACCTTTATTAATTAAGATTATTGTGTAATATCCAAACCATATTTTAAATTCTTATTGTATCACAGTTTGAACTGCTTCAATAATTTTTAAATTTTATATTTTATTCTTCTGTGTGTGCGTGTATGCATGCATACTTGTGTGCGTGTGTGCATGCGTGTGTGCGTGCATGTGTGTGTGTGTGTGTGTGTGTGTGTGTGTGTGTGTGTATGCATGTGTGCATGTGTGTTGAGGCATATGTGAACATAATTGCAGAAGTCTATGGAGCTTAGATGAAGTCGTCAGATCCTTGCTGGAGTTGTAGACAGTTTTAAGCTATCTCGTGTGGGTGCTGAGACTCAAACTTAGGTCCTCATTGGGGGCAGTAGTTGCTATTAACCATCGAGCCATCTCAATGGCCCCTGTTCCATGACTTTGAATCTATACCTTATTTACTGGCAGTTTAGGTCAGGAATCATACCCATGTTAAATTTTGTATCTCCACTACTAGTCAGCACATCGTCTCCTATGGAGCTACTGGGACAGAATTCCAGTTTCCTCAGAAGAGTATAGTTATAGGCTTCATTATGAGAATGTATCCAATTTTCTCTTTGCAGTGTTGGCTTGGACAATGATACTACATGTAATAGATGCCCACTTGTCTAGTTATTGTAAGTTGCAGTGCAAAAGGAAAACAGGTTCAGTGTTGGAATCAATTTAGGAAACTTTCAGACTCTTAGTAAAGAGCCTTGAATAAGGAACCCAGTGCAGAAGCCAGACCTGTCCTGAGAAACTCACACTCTGCAGTTGGAGACAGAGTACAGAGTAATGCATTGCAGATGTCTGATGAACTCTTTGCTTCAAGCATCTTTGTGTTTGAGGTATATTTTATAAATGGCATTAGTGTAACTTCTGTATATTCATGACAGTGAAGCTTTAGAACATGATGTGACATTTCCAAGATGTGCAGTAAAAATGAATTGGCTTCACCTCCATAGTTTTACACTTGGCCAAAGTAGAGAATGTATGAAATGGAACTCCCTGACCACTCTCATCAGGACTATTGTTGCAAGTTTCAACTCAATGTTTGTTAAAGAAAAGCACCTGTAACCAGGCCTATTCCATGTTCAAACCTTGCATCATTTTCTTGTGGGTATAACCCTAATCATTTTCTCTTTCTCTTCTCTCCCCAAGAGCCCTCTGGCCAGCATCCTTTCTCTCCTGTGGGACACAGCTCTGTGTTCATAGAGGTGCTTATCCAATAACTTGTAATAGGGGGAATCCACTATTTTATGCATCATGAAGTTGTCACTGAGGTGCCTGAGGGAACCCTTTGTGATCCATGATTTAGTTACACGCATTTGTCTCCCGATGGGTGTTTGATATTTTCTCATTACCAACCTATTTTCTCAACATTTTGATAGATTGCCCAGGGAAATTTAATGCCTGTTTTTTTTTTTTTTTAAACTATTCAGGGATGCACTACAATTATTTTTTTTCTGTTTATGTCCTCTGTGTTTTTGGACTAGTTCTACCTCTTACATTTTGTTTTTAAAGACTGTTCCAGGATGTAAGAAAATAAGAGGCCCAGGACCTCTTCTCTGCTGGAACAATAAAGTTTCAAAGAAGCAACCCTATGTTCTCTAGACAGGCTCCTCGGTATTCCCACTTAAACTTCCAGTGGGGGTGTTGACTAAAGGACCAGCTAAGCAGAGGTGAAACTAAAGTTCTAGGCCATCATGGTTGGTTCCCCCCACCCCCACCTCGCTTCTTTAAGAATAATAACTCACATCTTGGGGAAAAGGCTCTGTCCATGCCACATCAGTGGCAGCCTCAAGAGTGGAGCAAGCACTGTCCGAAGTGGCCTCATCCCAAGCAGGGACCGCTGCATCCCTGGATGACACTGGCACAGATCTGGCTCCATGCAACTGAGGTTTACATTGGCATTGGAAAGCCTGCTGAAGCTACAGCCTGTACCCAAGAAGCTGCCAACCTCTTCCCAATGTCCCACAATGTCCTATACATGCACAGCCAGGTTGCTGAGCTTCGAGGAAACTTCGATGAGGCCCGGTGGTGGTACGATGAAGCCTTATCCATCAGCCTTACTCATGTGAAGAGCATGCAGCGACTGGCCCTGGTCCTTCACCGGCTGGGTCGCTACAGCCTAGCTGAGAATGTTCTCCGGGATGCAGTGCAGGTGAATTCAACAGCCCATGAGGTCTGGAACAGGCTGGGCGAGGTCCTCCAAGCTCAGGGCAACGAGGCAGCAGCCACGGAGTGCTTCCTGACAGCCTTGGAACTGGAGGCCAGCAGCCCTGCTGTGCCCTTCACTGTCATCCCCTGTGTGCTCTGACGCACCACCCGCCTCACCTGCCACATAGGCTCAGATGCTGCGTGTGGCTGCCAGGGCCATCCTGTCACCCAGTGGACACGCATTTGTAGAACCGAGGCCCTGGATGGGTACATAACCAGAGTGGATGAACCTCACCGACCCAGAATCATTGCTTTCCGCATCTTCATTCATTCATTCTTGGTTTTGCCAGATCCGTGGTTGTTCTCTGAAGCTACTCATGTTCCCACTGGTTATGTGCCCTATTCAGTTAGTCGACACCTGAGTTTTAAGTAAAATGATTATGGACTTACTCCGCGAACGTAGAAGAAGATATTCCAGGTCAAAATTCAGGGGCAGGACAGGTTATTTTGTCAGTGCTGTAATGAAAGCAACTGCCCTGTCCTCTGGCTGCCCCGCCACCTCTCCTGCCCATCCCCCAGCCCAAAACCAAATGTGAATTTCCTGTTTCCCACCTCAGTACTCGTCCATGCCAGGACACCAGCTGACAACGTCACGGTCTCATTGTCAGCAGTTGTACCATGTGGTGAATTACTGTTCTTCTCCTTAGAATAAAGCCTGAGTCTAAGAATATTTATATTTTACCAATATATGGCTGTTACAAGAGAAGGAAATATGAGTTATTTAAGTTTAACTTTTTTATGTGAATTCAGAGTTTATTTATCGATGGAAATATGTACAAAGAAGCTTCAAATGGAATATTTACCGACATTCCTTATACATGACAGACACTTGGCTAAACAGGAAGATAATGTTAATTAAAAAAAAGATTTTTAAATGGAAAAAAAAACAACTTCCAGTGGGAAGGCAGGAGGGAACTTTTATTTAATGCAAATGCTACATTCAATAACCCTAAACCCTTCATGTGTTCAGATAATTTGAATAGTTTCTTTTAAGTTAAAAATGCCAAATGTCCAATACATACAGATAAAATCTTTACTCTGCAAATCATTTCGGTGTCATTCTTATATTCTTATATCTATAGTATAAAATTTCATCTTTTATAAATCTTAACATTTATAAATTACTAGATATAGTGTTATTTAACCCTCAACAGAACAGGGTGGGGGAAAAGTACTATATACCAAGCATTTTCTCACTTTCCAAAGTGGAGACTCAGTAATGTCTCGCTCCAGTTTCTGCAGTTGTTATAATGCTTGGTATTTTTGGCATTGTATACCAGAAAAATTCCTCAACTTATCAACTTAAAAAACAGAGAAGCTTTGTGTTTGGCTAGTGGTTTTAGAGTTTTTATTCCATGATTGGCTCTGCGGCCTCTGGGCCTGTGATGACACATTGCCATTGGAGTAGGCAAGTTATCTTAAGGCAGGAAACAAAGGGAGACAGGCAGAAAGAGATGAGCTTCCCATTATCTCCTTCAAGGGCTTGGTTCCAATGTCCTATCCTCCTTCATTCATCATGAGCCATCATAGTAAAGGTGTGGATAAGCCTTCAATACGGGGCCTTTGGGGACACTGCAAGCAACTGCATGTACCATTGTGTTATGTCTGCAATTCTGTACTTTCAGACACAAAGAATCTCAATAACATTTTTTTTCCTGAATTTTCAAAAACGTTTGTACTTGCACTATAGGGTTTTAAAAGTATCTTCTCTTCTTTCTCCCCTTCCCTCCTTCACCTGCCAGTGTGTGTGCACGAGTGTGTGTGATTGGATGTGTGTGTGTTCAGCGTGGGGAGCCTGAGAAGGTTATGGCCTAAGTGTAAAGGTGAGAGAGAGACTCACACTGGGCTGTGGGACTGTTCTCCAGTCATCAGGTTGGGTGAAAAATGTCTATAACCGTGGCGAAATCTCTGTATGCCTACTGAAAGGTATCTTTTAAGTTATTTTGAGAAGCAGATTTTCCAAAGTTAATGGCACCTGGTACCACACTGTTGTTTTTAGTGTGCATTAGCCTACCTTTTAACTTTAATTTAATTTTATTGTTTGTGGAACAGGGTCTCACTCTGCATCCCCAAATGGCTTTAATCTCATAACAATCCTCTTGTCTCTACTTTCCACTGTAATTGGCACAGGCCACCAGTAGTATACACCAGGTGCCAACAAGACTCCATTAATAACTTTAAGTGTGTTTCTTTATGTCTGAGGACTTGATCACCCAGAGCCCCACATTTTCATCATGTCCTATACACGTAATCTCTCACCTTTTCAAGAGAATCATCTCTGGGCCTGACTATATTATCTGTCCCAAGTCAGCAAAGACTCCGTAGCCCATTCCCAACACTGGAGTAGTGCTAATCATGGAAGCATTGTGGTCCATTTCATCACATGGCTCATTCCTTGAAGACTAGCTCCCCGAGGAAGTATCTGAGTTGACTTGGATTTCAATTATTGTGAAATATCACAAATTTGATGTGTCTGGACTCTAGACTTCCTCTTCTAAAATAACTGAATACAGACGGGATAGGCAGCTAGCTTCTGTTTTGAGAAGAGCTCTCAATGGAATGCTATTGGAGTGGGTACATACATTACTGAGGGGGAGGCTAGGGAATGTTTGCCTGGCCATCCTACGGGAACTCGTGTTCCATCCTTACCCAATTTAGAGACTATCAGAGATATTCTGAGCCCTTTTGAAATCCTTGGTTTAAGATCCTAGTCACAATGTGTATCATTGTTGGGCAGAAATGAGTAATATTTGGTTGAAGGTCATCCACAGAACGTTTATTTCTTTAGCTTTTTAATAAATTTTCTGTTGCAAAGATGTATTTGAGTGTTTGAGAAGCTGTAATTGGTAGGAACACACTAGGACCAGTAGCAGAACTATAGGCAAGCTGGCTGGAGCTTCCTCCTTTTTTGCTCTTGAAAAAAATACAGACGCCTTTTGTACTTCATTAAATTTCTTAAATTCTAATGGAGGGGGAGGTATTCATGGTTAGTCAAATAGAGCTCTGTAGCACTGGGCCCCAACCCAAGTCCTGAGCCTCAGGCATTGCTAGAGGGGACTGTGAGCAACGTCTGCTGCTATTGGAGATGGATGACACTGTCCTCCTTGCAGAAGATAGGGATAAGTTCATTCAATGGGTGTGCAGTCAGTGGTCCTTCAGCTGCAATGGCAATGAACTATACAAGTTTTTGAGAAGACATGGAAACCCTGAAGTGTCAGAATCCACGTTCTTATATCCTAAACCCTACAGCCACCAAGCGTTACTATTGTTACCCTCCACTTCTTTTATAGGTAGAAGAATTAAGATTCAGAGAAGTCATGTGATTTATCCATGCCCCCATTCAGAGCTCCAAGTGCATCCTCTTGTCTAACTGGAGTATTGGATCCTTCTTCCTGTACACTCATTATTTCAGCAATGCAAGAAGAATGTGAGTTTATTTAAAAAAAAAGTATTTAAGGCCAGAACTATGTGTGACGTGTGGGTTGGCATAGTGAGTGAGCGTAACTTCAGCAGCCAACGTATCACCTTGATCAGGGCTGCCTCCTCACGATTTGGTGCAGTCTCACCAGACTTCTCCCCACAACTGTGGGCTTTTCAACCTTAACCTCAGTTACTCGGAGGCTTATTTATTTATGAACAAACGCATAGGCTATAGGCTAGGTTTTTTTCCTTGACTAGCTTGTAACCTATATTGACCCAGTTATACTATTGTATGTCTGCTGCATGGCTGTTACCTGTCCTCAGTTTCATGCTTCCAATTTTCCCTAAGTCCAGGTGAGGAATTTTCTGTGCCTATTTCCCAGAGTCTGTCTGTCTCTCTCCCTGTCCCTGTCCCCTGCCCCTGTCCTTCTCCCTCCCTCTCCTCAATCTCCCTTTCTCTCTCTCTCTCTCTCTCTCTCTCTCTCTCTCTCTCTCTCTCTCTCTCTCTCTCTCCCTCTCTCTCTCCTCAACTTTCCCTCTGATGTCTTACCTTCTAATTCTGCCTTAGATTATTGGCCATCAGATTGTTATAAACAGGTGATGTCTCCACATAACACACACGAGATTGTCCCTCTATCTAGTACATGTGAAGCTAAGGTGCTGATGTGATGTAAATGCTGAGAACACAAGCTCCTGACCAACTGCCCTGCCCAGGATATACCTCCTGCTCCCTGAGTAAGAATCAAAGTCCCTACTCCCTGGTGTGGCTGTGGGGGATTAATGAAGAACATGTAGACTCACATCTGGCCAGATAGCTGTCCACCTTGTTATGGTAATAAATAACCAACTTATAAAGTGGAGAACATTATTTGGGCTTCTGTTCACTTGGTCATGTTGCAGAATTATAAGGACTATGTGGCAAAGGAAATAGTTCTCTTTATGGAGGCTATGAAAGAAAGGAAGGGCTAGGATCCTAATATCCACCTTCAAGGCTATGTTCCCTGGACCTGATCTCTCTGCACAAAGTCCCACCTCTTAGAGACTCCAGAGCCTCCCAAGAACTTCTTAGATGTCTAGTCAAGCCTCTAACGTGAGCATTTGTGGGACTGAGCATCCAGGACTGAAGCTATAACACCTAGCAAGTGGACATGTTCCAAAAGAGGGAACTGAGTTCTTCACAGGATTTTCTGTGGACCATGGAGACCAGTAACTAGAAGAACGACAGGAAGTGTAAGAAGACAGGCTGGCAGAGATGGAGATGCACAGGGGTGGGAGATAGAACCACTGACCTGGAGTTTGCTCTTTGTCCAACACTGCTTCTAGGGCTTCATTCATACACATGCACTCAAGCCCAGCTGCTGAAGGGGAAATTGAGATATGAACAGGTGACGTTGCCTGCCAGGACTAAGACACCTATAATGATACGCTAGACAGGTCCCTAATGTAAGTCTGTAGGTCATCTGCCTTATCTATGCTCTCACGACTCTGCTGTCATAGGCAGCACTCTGGTAATTTAAAGTGTGTTTACCCATATTTGAGGTTTTGGTCTCCTGTGCTGCCACATTTTTCCATGGTTTGTGTATGTAACTCTCACTCCCCACAAGTGAATTGTCATCTCCTAGGTTTGAACATATGCTCCAAATAACAGCATATCTGAGGCAAAATTAAGATACCCCAAACATCCAATGAAGGGAAGAAATGATGCAGCGAACCATAGCTTGAAAGAAGATAAAGTTCTGCCATTTGCTTGTACAGCCTCAAGTATTGCTATAATCAGAAATGAGGTTGCTTTGAGGAGAGCAAAACCAGCTGGATGCTAAGGAAACAGTGCTCAGAAGAAGGAGCTGCTACTCAAAGGCAACACGGCTGTTGGTAAGCACTTCACGGTAACTTTATTAGCCTGCTGATTCTCCTTCCTTCGTAGTTCTTCACTACTTAGTGTATTATATATAATATGTATTGTACATAAGTATTAATAAGATGCTTTAAAATGCTAATAGTTTTCCTGGGAGTTTTGTTTTAATTTTTATAGTTTTGTTGTTTGAAAATCATTAGTACTATAAATCTTTATGACCTTTTCAGACATCCTATTGTTATTTTAATCTCTCCTCGTTTTTTCTGTATTTACCTTTCACCTCCTCTTTTTTTCCAGTTCCCCAATCTGACCTTGTGTAACCTGCTATTCTCTGGCTCCCAACCGCACCCCAGTAATGGTCCTTTTTTTTCTATTATTGAAAACAGATCCCCCCATATAATCTATCCTAACTATTGCTTTCCTTTCCTCTATTCCTCCCAGTTTCTTCCCACATCGCCTCTCAACCAGAACCACTTTCTTTTTGTTAGGAAACAAACAGGATTCTAAGGGATAAAATAAAATAAATAAAATGAAACAAAACAAAATTAAACAAAGCAAAAACAAACACATTGGAACTGAACATAATAAAGAGAAGAAAAAGAGCCCAAGAAACAGCATATGAGACAGACATAGAGACAGATATTTGAACATTCAGGAATTTCATAAAAAACACAAAACTGGAAACCATAATATATATGCAAAGAACCTGTAGAGTTAAAAAAAAAAAAGAGGGAAAAAAATCCCAAAATACAAGATAAAAGATTTTTTTAAAGGATATAATTTTTAAAGAAAAAGTTCTGACATGACATTACAAGATGGGAAACCTCCAAAGATAGTGACAAATTCATTTTCTGTCAGCCATCTACTGCTGGGCATGTGGCCCACCCGTAGTAATTTGTTTTTCCAGTGAGACTCCTTTGGAGAAAACTAAACTATCTTTGGCAAGTGATTATTAATTGGATTAATACCAAAGATTCTGGCTTAGGAATGGGGGCACGTGTATACTGCTCCTTTTTAGCTCTAGGACCCCACCAAATGCAGACCTATGTAGGCCTGCGCATGCTGCCCCAGTCTCTGTGAGTTCATATGTGCCTGCCACAGTCAGGTTGATCAGAGTGACGCCTTTCCATGGTATCCTGCTTGCCCTCTGATTCTTATGCATTTTTCTGCCTTGTCTTCCTAAGGGGTCCCCGTGCCCTGAGGGGAAGAATTTGATGGAGATATTGCTGGGAGCTTTATTGAGGTATGTGTGGGCATAGATACTTGGGATAAAACCTAGGTCCTCCCACATTCTTGACAAATGTTTCACCACTGAGCTATCTAACACTCTTCTTTCACTTTTAACAAAGTGTTCAGCTGTGTGTGAATTGTACTTCAGACAGGCCTTGGATTTGTAATTCTTTTGCCTTAGCCTTACAAATAGACTCTGAACTTCCTGGCCTGTCTCTCTAAGCCTGCTTGGTTTAATTTCTGGTGGCCTCAGCAGGATGACATTTTTTAGCAGGGTCCTTTAAGAAACCATCATCTACAGAACTGAAGTCTAAGTCACAGATATTGCAAGTTTTGGTGTGTGAAGAATGGTTCTATCTCTATTTGGAAGCCATTAGTCACATGTGCTCTTTAGTAGAGAATGCAATTAGATAAACAATTGAAATACAAGATGTGAAATTTTTTTCACACTGTAATATGTTCTCAGGTCTGAGTAATTTTTTAATAAAGGTTATGAGGGTTGTTATTACAGAAAACAAAACTCTGAAACGTTGAAGAATAATGCTTTTCAAATGTAACATATTTTGATAAAGTATCTTGCTATCATAACTGGAATGCAAGCTTAAATTGTAAAAGGGAGCTTAGTATTTTCCATTTAAACACTCTATTTCTAAGTATCTCTACTTACATAGGGAATTTGTACAATAATTAAACTCAGGGATGTTCAACTATCAGTTTTATGATTACATGTTTATCAGAATGTTCAATATACTCATTAGGCACAGGAAAAAGTTCTGTTCTCTGGATGAGTAAATGTCTGTAACATTTTAAAGGATCAAAAAACTGGAAAGTGAAATCTCATATCACAGTGATTCAAACAAATGTCCAAACTCTACAGCTCTTTGCTATGCAGCGTGTACGGCTGCAGGCACAGTCAGAATAGAAGTGGCTAATACCCAAAGACAAAGATTATTATGTTCCCTCAGGTAACACTTGTCCATGCCAAACTAAAAGAGAAAAAAATTAAAGTAGAAAGAAAAAAAAATGAAAAAATGTAATAGAAAACCAAACCTGTTCTTAAAATCCTCCTGTGTGCTCTGGATAAGAACAGTCAATGAGGAAGGAGGAAGTAATGTTTTGAAATGAGACTTTTCATTATACTGAAACCCATTTGAGAATAATGCTTCCATGTCTGCCTGACAAAATAGGTTTATGGTGCAGTGTTTTAATGCTAATAATCCATTTGAGCAAGCCAAGCAAATGGCAAATCAAAGGCAGAATCATTTTGAAATAAGAGAGAGAGTCAACGTTGGTCACACAGGCAAATATCTCAAACACACACACACACACACACACACACACACACACACACACATTTTTCTACCTTCTTATCTTGGCCCCTGGCCTGAGACTTTGGGAGGAACCTGGCAGAAACAAGTGCCTTTTGAAGTCATAATTCTATAGCTAACATTTCTTCATAGGACTATCTTTCCTCAGAAAATAAAAGCATTAATTTTAAAAGGAGGATCAATATCCACTGTAGCTAATTGATAAACATATTGATTTAATTTTAGTATGCTAGAGTAACTAGGGGTAACAGATTGCAAAGCTGAGTTTATATCTGGGGCTGAAACTGGCTTAATTCAATACATTTAGACCCCATGGTACTTGCTATTATGTATGCTTAAAACCTGGACAATTTGAGCTCAGCATGAGTATCATACGCTCATAATCTCATTGCTTGGAAGGCTGAGGTAGAAGCATTGGAGTTTGAGGCTAGCCTTGTCTACTGATGAAACAAAACAAAGAAAATGGTATTTGTACCATTTGAATTCCCTCTCAGCAGAGACAGGCCCTAAGTGAGTTCCGAGGAAAAGACCACACCCAGGACCTCAGAAAAAGCAGCAGTAGCCCTGTAGGCACCTGGGGGGAAGTAGCTTTTCAAAGGGAAGCCTTGAGTTCATTCATACACTGGCTTGAAAGGATTGTGTTTGGTGCTCACTAGGGTTTTGCTGTTACCAGTTTGTTTGACAGCTTGACACAACCTGGAGTCCTTTGGAAAGAGGAACTCTCAACTGAGAAAATGCCTCCTCCAAATTGGACTGTAGACAAGTCCGTGGGCATCTTCTTGGTTAGTGATTCCTATGAGTGTGCATCCCATAGGGCTGTGGGCATCTTCTTGGGTAGTGATTCCTATGAGTGCACTTCCCACAGGGGGCCAAGATTTGCTCAGCAAGGTGCTAGACACAGGGAAGCAATCTGTAACTTGGGAAGGTTCCAAACTGCTAACTTGTTCTCTTATTAGTTAAGAGGGCCAATGAAAGGAACATTTCTTAAACCAGAAACAGTGAGCAAGCAGCAGATCAGGAGCCTAGTTTCAGATGCGGCCACTACAAACTATAAGTTCACTCAGAGCCTCCACATATGGGGGCTCCGAAGGGGTGCTCAAAATTTGCTCTTACTTCACTTTTCTTTGTGTGTGTGTGTGTGTGTGTGTGTGTGTGTGTGTGTGTGTGTGTGTATGAGAGAGAGAGAGAGAGAGAGAGAGAGAGAGAGAGAGAGAGT
>JADRCD010237912.1:22330-51654 GCA_019843815.1 Montemys delectorum
GAGAGAGAGAGAGAGAGAGAGAGAGAGAGAGAGAGAGAGAGAGAGAGAGAGAGAGCATGTACACATTGGGTACACTGGGGTTTTAACCCAGGGCCTTAAATTCTATCACTGAGATCCACTCCTGCCCAATTTTTTCATTTTTCTGTTCTCTGTTTCTTGTTCATCCCTGTTTGTGATCCCATTTTTCTGATGCCTCTCCTAAATGCCCACAACACCTCAAAAAGAGCATTCTACTCACAATGTCAAAGTTCCAGGAAGGAAAAGAAAGTGTGGCTCAAGCCTGGCAATTTCTTTTGAGGAGACTACTTAGAAATCTATCCACAGTAATTCTGTAACTCCATTTTCTTACTTCTTTATTTGCTAAGGGCTATTTAGCTGTGGGTGCCCAATGGGAGTGAAGTGTGAGTGGGGATTCCTTGAAGAGCAATCCTATAACAGCCTTCCTAGATATTTGCTTTTAGGATGCAAACTGAGTTCTACAAATACAAGTTGGAACATTGCTGGCCAGATACCAAGGCTAAGAAAGATACAACAGATAAGAGTAATAGATGAATCCAAAATTAAAACATCAGCAATCCACGGTGCCATTAAAGACCCCATAGAATAACTTTGAGGCGGCAAATACAATTTCAAAATTCAAATTATTTTCTGTAATCTCTGTAGCTCTGCCTTCCATTATGGTCAACATTCTCTAGGGTTATGAATATTAAAGAGAAATAATAATAAGAGAGAAGTTAATTTGATTTAGAGGTTGAACAATTCAGATCTTTGAGGAAAAGTTCAAGAAATTGGGGCTAACTTGGTCTAGGTAAAACCCACCTGCTAGAGAGACTCAGTAAATGTCAAATACTTGAACTCAACTGCTACCTAAGCATTCTGATGGGGACAACGCACAAAGTAGGCAGAAACAGCAATAAGAGATTTTGGGTTAACTTTAATAGGTATTTCCTGGAAGAACTCTAAATCTCTTACTGCAATTTACCTCAATGTTAAAAGGTAAATCAAACCCAAACAAGCTACCAAGGAAAGCTATCGAATCTTGGCTCTTGAGTAGAAAGCGACGTATCTCAGCTGCTTTGGGTTCGTGGCTGCCCAGACTGTCTAGGATGAACAGAGTAGTCCCCATGTCTGCTTTCAGCAGATCATGGAACTGACATTACAGTCTTTTGGCATCTACTACATCTGAGCTGAAGTGGAGATCCATGTGGGTTCTGGAAATGAAGAAACTTGACAAGGCCCACATCCCAGAGAACTTTGACTTTTTGCTTGGGGTACAAAGAGAAGTGTTGTTTCTAAACTGGCTGCTTTCCAGTCCCTGTTACTGACAGCTCTACTTTGGAATATTTTATCATAACACTAAAAGAGCTCCCAAATCATTAACAAATTGAGGCCATAGAACTGCTTATCAATCCCACATTCAAAGAAGGGGCTGCATAGAGCCTAGTGTTTAACCACAAACACATCTAGTTTTGTTTTTATTAGGAATTGATCAAGCACAAAACAAAAATCTGTGGGCAAATATAGGAACAAACTGGCAGCCATTTTTTAAATAGCATTTAAAGGAATTTAGAAGACTGTGTTCTGTTCTGTGATACTAAAAAAGAATAATGTGTGTGTGTAAGCATACTTTAAATTAATAATTTTTTGACAAATTATAGCATAATTCTAAGTAATTATCAGTATGCTTTCCCTCC
Source organism: Montemys delectorum (assembly GCA_019843815.1). Taxonomy (NCBI): domain Eukaryota; kingdom Metazoa; phylum Chordata; class Mammalia; order Rodentia; family Muridae; genus Montemys; species Montemys delectorum. The sequence continues at coordinate 24,025 of JADRCD010237912.1, forward strand.
TGTCATGGTAGGCGACATCATTTCTTTTTTTGCCCTTTTTGTATTTTTTTAAAGAAAGAAACAAGCCTCTCTGGCATCCCCTCCATTCTAAATGGATACATTCATTATTCCATATGGACATGGGGTGACATCCTCAGTCTCATGTGTCCTGAGAGGTCTTCAGCTCCATTTGTTCACTTTTACACACTTTATGCACGGCATGGAAAGAAATACCTCAAGATTTTTGAAAATATTTACTTTAAAAAAAAAAAAACAGCAATCAAATTGTTCGTAATCACATTTTCTGCCTGGCCTTGAAAGGAGCATTATTCAGTATGTCAGTGGCCCTTCCCATAATGGCAGCCTATTAGAAACTCATGCTGTTCTCATCCATCTGAACTTCTTGATGTACTGCGCTCCCCGTGGACCCAGAGGAGCACTCTTGCTTCCGTTTCATGAGTCCTGTATGGTACCTACTGAAGTGATGGTTGTCAAAACAGTTGTACAGTGGCCTTTGAATGCAAAGTGTGCCATGTCTGCATGCTGCACATGACAATAAGTCTGAGTATATACATTATGTTGGCTTTTGTTGCCCGGAGAAAGGAAGGCATTTGGGAAATAAACCCCCCAATTTTATTGCCTTTTAACATCTTTTTTCCATTTTAAACTCCAGAACTGGAAATTTGAAGCATTCAAAGAAACTGAAATCTCCTTTGTTGCCTTTTTTTTCATTGTAAATTTTCTATAATGTGCCATTAGAAACTACACTCCACAAAGCCAGGCTTCTAAATGAATCCTTTCTGTGAGGCCATTTGAAAACTTCGCACGGTTTTTCTTTGTATGAAAGAGCTTCTGTGGATAGCACAAAGAACAAGCCATCGCCACATATAGGTCAGGCTGAGCAGCCTGGATAACTTTATACAAGGTTGCATTTTTTCCCTCTACCAATTCCTGATTAAGCTCAGCAGTGACTGTTATCCGGGTGAGGAGCAAAAGAAGGATGCTTAGTTTTCATTTTCAGCAATCAAAGGACTCTTCTTAAGTCATGAATATTTACAGGACATGTTCTTATTTTTCTTTCTTCCAAAATCATTTTCTAGTTTCTAACAACATGAAAACCTCATTTATCTACACAATGTCACTTCATTTCTTTTGAAAGAAGATTGTATTTATTTTATGTGTGTTGGTGTTTTACCTGTATGTATGTCCATGTACAACATTGCACACAGTGTTAATAGAACCCAGAAGCAGGCATTGGATTCCCCTGAAACAGTAGTTAACAGACAGCTTTGATCTATCATGTAGCTGCAGGGGAATCAAACCTGGGTCCTCTGGAATAGCAACCAGTGCTTTTAACCGCTGAGCCATCTCTGCACGCCTACCACTTCCTTTGTAACAGGAAATGACATTAGCCACTGTTCAAATATCTTTTCAACTGACTGACCTTTGATGGAAAATAGTTAAAAATCTGAGATGGCCAAAGCCACAGCAAGAAAACGTGCCAGTACATTATAAACACCTGCTACTTCAGTACTTGGAAAGGAAGACTTCCAAGTTGAAGGCTAGCTTAGGCTACAGTCTAAGACTCTGTCAGAAGACCAACAATCATAGGATAGGAGCAACACTAAAGTCACTAAATAACTGTGATATTTAATGTTTATTATTAAAACTCTATTCAATCTAGAGTCACCTGCCAGATGACCCTCTAGACCAGTTCTCAATCTTCTGCAGCTCCTTAATAGAATTCCTCAAGTTGTGGTGACCCTTAACCATAAAAATATTTCATTGCAACTTCATAGCTGTAATTTTGCTGTGGCTATAAATTTTAATGTAAAAGTCTGATAGTTGGGATATGTGACTCCCCCCCCCACCACACACACACACAAACACAAAGGGTTAGCGGCATACAGGTTGAAAACCACTGCTCGAGGCATGGTATCATTCCATTTGCTTGGGTCCTCAATGAAAAGGAGAACACCCCTGAGTAGGCACAGGCAGCTGCATGTTCCCAGAGCTGGGCCTTTCTCACTGAGATGGACTGTGTCCTCAGACTGTGAGACAAAATAAACTTTCCCCCCATTTACATTGTGTTTGCCAGGTATTCTGTCAAGGCACCAAGAAAAATAACGAATTTAGTAATTAACAAAGATAAACAAGTTTAGTCAATCTCAGAGTCTGAACAAGGGATGTGTGGTCTTAGGAGGAATCAGGCAACTGCTGACCTGGCAGGGACCAGAGCCACCAACCAGGAAGTTGTGAGTTTCTGCCTTGGAAAAAGGATCTTGTGTTCAAGGATGCTTTTATATGAAATGCACCTAAGAGAAATGCAAGGACAAGCCTGTCTTATTGCCTTACCGTTGTCCCTCTCTATTCTAGGGAGCTGAGCTTGTGCCATTGAGCCAATCCAGCCCTGCTGGTGTACAGACCATGCAAAGCTGCTGGCAGTTAACACGCTTATCTGACACTCCTGCTCCAATGCGTTTCTAGCCAGACTCCAGTTCTCAGGAAGTGCAGACAAATCAGTTCCCCACTATCAAAACAACTCAGGGGAGTTTTGAGAAACTGGAGCTCTTGCATATTGGCTCATGAGTGGCTGTTGAATTTGAACCTAGAGAATAAGAACTAATTGGCACCCACATCAGTGTGTGATACAGAAATTCTACCTGCTTTATAGCCAGGTCTTGAAACAGAGAGATTTTAAGAATATGCAATGTTTTTTCAGAGTGCCAAAATCTAAGTTGTTGCTGGAGCTCCGAATGACTACTGGGTAAGGAGTCCCAGTGGACCATAAAATGGCACAGGCAAGAATTTTCAATAAATAAATCAATGGAGGAAAATTTTGAAAGGCTAAACCCTCAGTTTATGTGTACTGAATGAACCCTGTACAGGATCTTGGTAAATTTTAGAAGGCAATGCACATTTTCTACTCTCTCAAAAAAAATATTTAAGCTGAAAGGCATCCTGATATCATGGACTTAAACCTACTGTGAATCAGGTACCATTTAATGGTTATAATCTATCTTCACGGTTACCACATTGTGGGATTCAATATTGTATTATGCCCTTCTAATTTTATTTTTATTATTTTAAAAGACATGAAATGGCATTGCCTTGCTCAGGCTGCCCCCAAACTTCTGTATGTTACCATTCTCCTTTTCCAGCTTCAGAAGTACTTGAGACTACAGGCTTGGTGTACCATTCCCTGCTACAGCCTTGTGATAGGTGAGGCCAAGGAAGCACTAAAAGTCTATTTAAGTGGCTCAGGGTCACACAGCAGATAGCTAGTAGCCACAGGATTTGAACTGAGGCAATCCAGCTCAAAGACAACAATGTTAGTCACAGAGATATACAAGGGCACTCCAAGCAAGGAAAGGACTTCTTTAGTTAATAGCAGGCTTAGTGCTGTCTTTTTGACACATGTCAAGAAGATTAAGGATCAAAGTATGAATAACTCTTTGAAGAGTCCTCACTCTTGTGCATTTTAACCTTCTTGAAAGTGTCGCACAGGCACAGGCTTGGGAAAACCATTTTACCTAACCAACACTTACATAATGCATCCTATGTGCCCCAGTGGTCTGAGCAATTTGTCAAACTCATGTAACTCCACCAGGTAAGGCCTATCATTGCCACATTTCACCAGAAAATGAAACTAGAATGTTTACTGGCTGAGCCATCAAGCAATCATGGGAGTTCTCTGAGACTCCATTTTTCATTTTTAAAACTGGGATACTAATATACACAGATACTATATTCACACAGATATAGATTTCTAACTATGGACTAAATGCTTTGTGTCTACCGTACTCATACTTATTAAAAGCAGGACTGGCCCATCTCTTGCCAGAAGAAATAAGAAACAAAATACATAGAAGAAAATTTAACTTTAAGATACAATCTCACTAAACATTATACATTTTAACGTCTATCAAACAGTAATATATATAATACACAATAATGTGTTCATAGTGAGCATCACAATGTATAAAATGTATAAGATTTCTACCCATGAACTAAAATACTGTTATCTCTTTCTTTCATTCATTCACTCAAACACTAAAATTCTAGAATAGGAAAATGTTCATGCAAAGATTCAATCACAATTCTAAGAGCAACAGGTTCCATGTATTACACTGAGAAGTTTCTGGAAAACACAGTTAAGGCTAGTCGATTCTGTCTATTTCTCAACAGGCTTCCATTTTTCACAACTCACAGAAAATGCCTCACTTAGAGTTTGCAACTGTTGCCTCTAATCTGCTGCATCCATTTTGGAGGAGCTCCAGAGAGATCTCCAAATGAACATTATAATTTCTAGGATTTTTAACTCTGAAAAATTTTCTCAGTCACGTATTTTAAACTTTCCAAAGGATCCACACAGGAACAGGTTTGTGAAGCCCACTGTATCTGATTTCTGCAGCTATTAGCATCTTTAACCAAAGCATCCCTTACTTGTAAATGTATTTTCGACCTTGACAATCCTACTGAAGTGGTATTGTTCCTTCGCCTAATTTTAAAATAATTTTTTTAGTTGGCATATGAAGTTTGCAGACTGTATGAGGTTCTCTGGTATGCTTTGCGACACATGTTCACCTGTGTGATGCTGAACTGTGTGCTTCCTTTTCATTTAATTTTTCCATGAATTTCCTGGTTGCTACATGAGGTTTTTATATATTTGGGAGCCGATCTTCTGCAATGCTTTGCAGAACATGTATGTGATGTTCAATAGTTTCACAAGCTGTGAACATATGAGCGGGAGCTACGTTCTTGGGATGTGGATAGAACCTTAGTTTTTACCAGAAAGTATGATGAGTCATAGAGAGGAAGCTTTATACACAGTATTTTTCAAAGAAAGTGTGTGTGTGTGTGTGTGTGTGTGTGTGTGTGTGTGTAATCTCTACAGTAGGAATTGTTACTGAGTATGTATGCTCAATACAAGTAGACCTCGATCTTCTCTTGGACTCTAATGACTTTGTACTTCTCTTTCATTTTCATAATTATTGGTTTTCCTCAGAAGTTTGTAAGTGGCTAAGGCTCGGTGGTTCTTCTTAATCTATCATTTGAGCCTTTCAGACAGGTGGGCTATGGTGAACACCACAGGACAGGGAAAAGTAGTAACCAAAAAGGTTTTTGTTTTCATTGGTAGACAAAATATAGCCTTTGGTACTTCCAACTTTATGAAATTTGTATATGACATTAGAGTCTAGGAAATCGTGGGGTTTAGAATCCATCCAGGAAGGTTCCCACACAGGCAACTAATTTCACCTCAACATCTACTTTCTCTATTTCAGTGCTAGCTTGAAAAAAATCCACACATTTAATCATATCACTCCCTAGATCTGTATCAAATGATGACCACGAAATACATGTGGCTTATGTCAAATTCACAAAATCAAAGAAAACAGAAATGCTCTTGTAACTACAGTCCTAGGGGATCTGATGCCATCTTCTGGCCTCCTCAGGCACTTCAAACACAGGATGCAGAGGCATGTATGCAGGAAAACCACCATACTCAAATATATATATATATATATATATATATATATATATATATATATACATAAATAAAAAATTTTAAAAGGTGATAATGTTGGTATACATTTTTTCAGGCTTACACATTTGCATGTATTTTTAAATATTCAAATTTGATTTCTAGGAGGAATATAATCTACATAGGCTGGTGATGGTGCTACTTTGGACCTCTGATATTACTACAAATGAGTTTTCCTCTCTAGTCCATACGTACAGAGGCTGAATGGAGTCTTATCCACTGTGTCTCCAAGAAAGCCATGTTGAGGTGTCTTTTGACTCTCCTTGTATTCATCCCAATTCCATATACTCATGTTTACCAGAAAAACTCTTGTGAATCTATACACAATAGAGACAACTGTATGCACAGCAGCCTGAATTGTAATATGGAATTACTTTCAGAATGCAGAAACAAGTCCATTGGCCCATTCCTTGTGAATCTGTAGTAGTGCTAAATAGGAAAACGATAATGCTTGGGCTGTTCCTGGTCGACCCATGAAAGCCCAACAACAGGAATGAAAAGCACTGTTAGCCTGTGAGGTAGGCTTGGTACCATGGTCCAAAGTCCTCTCTTAGGCTGTACTCCTTCCTAGAGAACAAAATTAAGTGCTACAAAATTAAGTTTGTAGATGACAAGAAAGATGAATACTTTTTTTTTGATAAGCCATTGTTTCTCAATTATGAGATGCTCCTTAGAAATAAAGGTGCCCAGAACTGCGAGGGGGCCCAGGAACTTGGCTTGTTGTGAATTTTCTAGGGGATGAATTCGTCATCTTTAGATTCCTCAAAGTAACAGAAAGTCCCACAGACTGGGACATCTTAATAGAGATCATTTCAGTGAACAGAATTTTACTTTTAAAACAGAAGAGTAAAAAATACCCAAAGAACCAAACAAAACAACCCACAAAGCAAGTCTATAGGATTGCAGAGAGCAAAGGACAACATTGAGGCTAACAGCAAGCACTCCCTAGAAGACGCAGGACTATTACTTGGCTAGCAACCCAACACATCCCTAGAAATAATACTGTTCATTGCTACCTTTTACCTGAAATCTGGCAAGCTGTTTTTCCTAACAGTGTCATCAACAGGATTTAGTATTCTGACAACCATGAGTAATCACACAAGTAATTCACTGATTTAAATATGAAATTTAAAATGACGTAAGGAATTTACAATATTCTACAAAGCCATTTCTGTAGCTAAAACTTCTCTCTGGGTTTAGAAGGTCATTAACACAATTTACAGATTGTTGAATGGCGCTGACCCATGTTTTTCCTGTGACTTTCATGCCCACCACAATCAGACATGCCCATCCTTACCACAGAGATGGAATTGGAGAGCAGTGTGCCATCCTGACCCAGCATGTTGGATACGGTGATCTCTGGCAGGTCCATATTTTGTGGATGGAACGGGAGCAGGCCATTGTGGTTCATGGGGTGACACAGAGAGTGGTAACCGGACTCCACCTCATTCAGGTGCGCCAGAGAGTGGTCAGGGAGGGAGGGAGGAGTGATGGGTGGGATGTTAAAGTCTTCACTTTCCAGACTTGGGCCAGGGTAGGACTGAAAAGACAGAGTGACACAGATGGTAATTAGCATCCACTTGTTTGTCATTCAAACCCAGGGACACAGTAGCCCTATGGGAATGTATACCAGGAGCATCACAGATTTGGCTAGGACATTCAAACATTGGGATCACCCTTGTGCTTTGTCTCTTTTATATTTGAAAGCAAATGATTGTGAGACATCCGCTTTAGGTATAAAACCTGCCTCTGCTTTGTAGCTCTGTTTTCCTAGGAAGTTGAACTCAGATTGCAAAAATCCCATTAACATTTTCTAGAGTATTAATCTAGCTGAATACCTTTTTTTTTTTTCATGAGAATTGTAAGAAAGGAAGACAATTTATAAAACTGTTTGATCAAACATGTTTCATAGGACTCCCTACTGCTAAGATTATGGGATGTAGTAAAAATGAATTCCAGAAGGCTGGGGCGGTTGCTTTTCAAGTTGAAAAACCTATCTGCTTGTAATTAAGAAAAAAGTTATTACTTAAGAAGTAAGTTAAGCTTGTGCCTAAGGGTGTACTCACTGAAAGTTTGGGGAGTTTTAAAATGCCATTAGATGCTAATTTTACCATTAACATTTTATCATCAAAATAAAAGTGAAGATTGCTTTCATGACTTCTGTAAACATTTATTTGAATTTCCCCCACAGGCTGATAACTCTGCAACTGTTTCAATTCAGTCCCTTCCTCGGTGCAAGACACAAACAGTATTAATATTATATAGTACGAATTGTGAAATAAAAGCTAATGAGTAAGATAAATAGCATTAATATATCAGAGGCTTTTCTTCTATAAACTAGCTTGAAAATAGGAAGAAAAGAAGAAGAAAAGCAAGATTATATGAAGACAAGTCTACTTAAGAAGGGAATATGGGAAAAAGTTGAAAATGTTAGAAAGAAATGAATAAACATTGTAGCAATCTATATGCAGGGTCAGACAGAACTTATTTTGTTAAACAGGTGTCAGGATATAAAAAGAAACATTTTGGCCCAGGTTATTCCTACAAGTCAATCTTTCAAATTCCAGGGGCCTTTAATGTTTGTGTGCATGGGTAACAAAGATTCTCTTGTCTAACTGTACAGAGCCTGTTACAGTGTGCAGATTTTGAAAGGAGTGAGCAGGCAAAGTGTAGGAGCCAAAGAAAGTAGTGTTCGCTGTTCATTGAGTGTTCAGCCAATAAGCTTTATGCCTCCCTGTCCAAATGCCTGGGGTTATTTTTTCCAGATGGCGTCTATTTGTCTAACAGAAAGAAAATCTTCAACTTGCACTTGCTAAATGTTGAATGAGTTCTGATATATTTGTTTAGGTGCCATTAGAAGGCACAATTAAATGGAGAGCTACTTGGAACATCTGGAGTCTGGAGGTGGTCCTTGAGAAGAATGTGTAGATATCATCTGAAGTCTATGAAGGAGGATTACATTCTCCTCAGTTAGTTTTTTTCTTAAATATACAACCTTCTGTTAAAACAGCCAAATGCTCTGAAAGGTGAGTTACCCTTTACCAAAGTATTTTATTAATAGTCTGAAATTTTTTGACAAAAAATCATGTTCGTGCCCTGTATCAAAATTGTGTTTGATTACCCTGGGTATACAGACCCCAGGTTGAAGTTCCTTGTGAGTGAATTCAGTATGAGATACAAAGGGCCTGATGGAGACGTAGAAAGGAATGTGTACTTAGCCACTCCTATTTCATATAGAGAAATGTGAAGGCCTGTTTCATCTCCTGTCTTTATTCAAACCTTGCAACTGCTTTCTCTGTGTGTGCTGTTTTCCCTCCTTTTGCTTATGAGAAGACTAGAATGTGGAAGTTACTTAGTGGTTGACAATCAATGTTTACAGGATGGCACTATCCCTTCTTTCTCTTTCTCTTTGTTGTAATCAAACCCAGTGTGCTTTCGAATGTGAGACTAGTGTACTGAAGCCCCATGGCTAGCTGCCGTCACTTTTATCAGGCTGAATGACACAAAATGTCTTTGTTTCACAGAACTTCATAGTTTAAGAATCATTGCCATCAACAGCAGATTTCCCTTGTCCTAAATTCTGTCACAATGCCTACCTACTAATTAAATATTTGCTTCACATAAGCACAAGAATTCACAATCTATCTTTCTGCCACCACTGCTGATAGTTACTTTATTTTATATTATTGGTAAATTATTATTTTTAATTTATCTATTTATTTATATTTTTACTTATTCACTTTATATCCCACTCATTGCCCTCCGCCAGGTCACCCCTGTTTACAGTGCTTTTCGGACATTAATCAGTGCTGTTTGAAACTTTCCTCAATCACCATAATTAATACAGAGGTAAAGGAGAAAGATGGTTTTAATTTCAGAAGTGCCATTAACCCTCTGAAAATACTAAGGGATATTTCCTTCTGGTGGACCACGACTTTACATTCTCGAGTTTCTTCGGTGGTTAAGTCTTATTTTGTGGTATTTTAAAGGAAGTTTTAATTGGTATCACTTTACATGGGGTGATAACAATTGCACTACAATTTAGCTAAGCTATATGGTTTATTTTTATGTAATTACACATTAGGGTTATTTAATCCATACAATTATACGCCAAAACCACAGACTCTACAACTTAACGGGCAATGCATAGTTATATGGGTCAAGAGTTTTAACAACATAAGGTTACTTAGCAGTCTCTGTTCCTTACATTAGAAGTCCTGATGTGGTTATTTGCCATGAGCCTATTAGAGAGTAATTGATGCCCTGTAAAAGTACCATGGTAATTGTTTAAATGTCAAAATGTCCAAGAACTTTAAAAAAAAAAAAAGTTCAATAGCAGACTAATTCCTAGCCTTTTTTAAAATGTGTAAATGAATTAATATCCAACAGTGGCTTCTATATGACGTGACAGGTATAATCTGATTTTTTAAAACCTTACTTGTGATGTGTTTTATAAGTGAGGTTTATATTATATCCAGTTCCCAGTTTGGGAGATTCTAGCACAATAGAGTGTGATTCAATACTTCTCATTCCACATGAAAATGCTTTTTAGAATTGTCCTTAAATATTTGTTGAATGATTAAAAGAGAGAATTTCCAAATTCATTCACTCTTCTGTTTATTCATTCATTCATGAATTAATGATAAACTGAGCCTTTAAAAGCATGAAGCTTGAGAGTATATTACAGTTATTTCACAGGCTTAAATAATTATATTCCCAAAACTATCCTGGCCAGTTCATAACACAGAAGGTAATAGTTACATCACAGGGTGCCAAACAGCTAACCTGGGCTATAAGAGGAGTGGTGGGCACAACATACTCAGGAGGCTGGGCAGAGGAGTCTCAGTTGTCCTGTGCCTGCTCACCTGGCTATGACATGGTTTCCTAACCATTCCATAGTTACACAAATGTTTAATAAGGCAGAATTTATGCTCCTCTGGCTCTCAGAGCTGTTGGCAGCTAATTTTCCATGTCTAGTGAGGGTGCCCAGGGTGACAACTTGGGGACCTGAGGTCAGCTCATGACAAGTCCCTAATGCCCCATCCTCGGCTAGAGTCTGGGGAAAGGGGTAAAGACTCTGCTCAAAGCAACAGAACACTGCAGAAGGATGGGCCTGAGAAGGCTAAGGTAAAGCCCTCCCGTTGATACAGGACCAGATGTGGTGGCACTTGCTCATTAATAGACTCCTTTGGTCCCTACGCATTTTCTCCCTCCATTGTGGCCTGTATTTTAAGCAATCGACCATTCTCAAACTGTCCCAGGAACAATGATCATGTCTGTGCTTCTTTTTTTAAAGGTCTACAAGGCAAGAGCACCACTTTTTACGAATTGAAATAGAGGTTGCAAAAAAAAGTATATCCCGTGTTTTAGGAGGCTCTTTTGGGCTGGGGCCTGCTACAGAATGCAGTGCAGGATAGGCATGGAGTTTCAAGCTGGTACTTGCTTCTTGATCACCCTCCACAGTCTTTTACCAGAGGCTAGAATCTAAACCATTGGCCTCTCTTGTCCCCAGAAAATGTGGAAATCACTGGTACATATCTCTGTGAATAGAAGAGAATGCTTTAGGGACAGTGGGGCAAAATGCATTCCTGAACTTTTCTTTTAACTGTTGAAATTTACTGCACTAAAAGGTAAGCTGAAAATGGGCGCACAAATAAACTAATCTAAACTACAGCTAATCTATCTATCTATACAATGATCCAGTGCCTCAGAAGAATTCAAACCTCCCCTGAGTAGCAGGCTCATCATTGTATATAGACATGGGGAACTCTCATGGTGATGAGGGTGCTGGGCCTCACTGTGTCTTGCAGAAACCAAGCACCATCAAGTGTGGTGTGGGATAGGGTGTACTAGCATGAGGCTTGGTTAATTCTGAAGAACAGATGAACTATTCAGGCTGCAGGGGGATTGCCTGAAGCTTTAAAATAGCAATTTAAAAATATTACCTCCCTCCAGAGAGTAAGTTTATAGTTGTAAATAAGAGGCCATGACTACTACAGCTCATTTTCTTAAAACCTGAAAAAAGGTGGTATTTGCACAGTTCCACTTATAAGGTGCCACATGGTTCTCTGGTGGGAAGTGGACTGGTTACAAGTATGCTAGTGATTTCTTCAGTGACTAATGAGAGCATGACTTTCACAGCATGTTGGAAAGACTGGCAGCAACTCAGTCCAACAGGCAAGTCTCATCTAGGGTCTTAAGAGCAGGTAGGAGTTTTGCTTCTGATGCACATTTTCTCCTGCTCTTGAACCTATTTTAAACCTCAATTCATAGAGTTCTTAAGAGCATTTACAACATACATTGAAAATCCAATAATATATGTTCTCCAGATAAAATGTGCCTGATAAAGTGTTAAATGGATTTATGCCTGTCTTAGATTGAGTCATCTCTAAGAATAAGCACTTTTAGACAGTCCATGAGGAACGACATGTTCAATAAAATGAGATTGTATAGGAATATCTATCTATTTGTCACTGGTAAGATCTGATAGTGAAAAAAAAAGTACAGTTATACACAATGTACTTAATTACTCCACAAACAGCAAATCAAGTTTCACACTTAGTTGACAGGAATTAGGTTGAATATCTTCCTTTTCATATCTGTGTGCTGGCATGTGTGCATGAGTGCGTGTATGTGTGCTCGCTGGTGGTATATGTGTGTGTATGATACAGGCCAGAGGGTATGTTATAGAGGCCAGAAATCAATGCTGGGTGTTTCCCCGCAATCCTTCTGTGTCTTAAAAATAGACATTTATCATTTTTAGTTTATGTGTATGGGTGTTTTGCCTGCATGCGTGTTTGTGCAACATGTGCCAGCATTGCTTGAGCAGGCCAGAAGAGGGCATCAGATACCCTTGGAACTGGATTGATAGAAGTTTGTTAGTTGTCACATGGGTGTTAGGAACTGATCCTGGGTCCTCTGGCAGAGCAGCCAGTGCTTTAATTGCTGAACCATCTCTCTATTCTCTCCACCTTATTTTTTGAAATAAAGTCTCTCACTAAACTTACCTATTTAGCTGTCTGTTTAGCCAGTGAGTTCCAGTGATTCTCCTGGCTCTGTCTTCCCAGCTCTAGGAATACAGGCACAGGTAACAGCATCTGGCCTTTGGGTAGGCTGGGGATTGGACTCAAGGCATCACGCTTGTGGGGCAAGCACTTTGCTGACTGAGCCATCTACTCAGACCCTAAACTGCATGCTTTAAATGGAAGAATAAAATCATAGGGAACAGGATGTGTGCAAAGGATATTGAATGCTGGGATTGATTCACTGAGTAAAGGCCAACAACTTACAGCCATGCAGCCTGGAACTGCAGAAGATGAAGGAAGCTGTGAGCCGAGATGATCATGCTAATTTTGCACAAACAATATATTGCTAGCATTACGGCTAGCATGTCGTAGATCTGGGGCAGGTCAGGGGCTGGGGACTGGGTATCTTCCCAGGAAAAATTTCGACAAAGAGGCAAATTACTAAGGACAGGGTTTAATTCTAAGACTACAACTAAAGAGATTAGGGTTAGAAAAAAAAAACATCTATGGGATTGGTCTGCTTGCAGGCCTTTTCAGCCATCTGAGTAAAGCCCCACATGTGCAGCCTTCTCCTGCTCCCATTTCAGGGCAACAGGAAAAAAGAATTCTCACCTAATTTCTGGACGCTCTCATTCTCCTGACTGTTTGATTGCATAGGCACTCACTTCCCGTTTAATTATATAGGTACTCACTTCCCATTTAATTGCATAGGTTCTCGCTACTTGAACCACTCGCCTTATATATTCCATGCCCCGAGTATCTTGTTTACATTATTGTCTCAGTCTGCAGCTCCATCTACTTTGCCACAGCCTGGTCTTTATTTTGTATTGCATCTGCAAATGGAATGTTAGTTACACTGACTTTTTTTTTTTTTGACTGCAGAGAATTCAGGTTTCCATATCATCCAACTAGAGAGTTAATTCATGCTGACCAGAACGAAATAATATAGTGCTTCTTCCTGCTTTTATCTTTTTTTTTTTTTTTGTCGTTTCAAAATCTAACTCTCCACCAGTAGGGCGCTATATTTTGTGGGTCCCTACCACATATTGCAATCATTACGCACAGCATTCAATCTTTGGTGACAAGAAGTCCCATAACTCAGAAGAATTCAAAAGATAGCATCTTATACACATCTTTAAATTATGTGATGGACTCATGCAGTCACGCAAACGCTAAAAATATGGCTATAGTTATGGTGTTGTAAAATATGGTTCTCATATAGGTCTTTATTCGAAAGATAAATAAATACTACTGCCATAAAGCTTATAGAGAATGCCTTAATTTTAATCTGTAACGTAGTTCCTGAAAGTGACTGACAGAAATATGCCAATGTTTAAACATATTTTATCTTCTATTACTGATCATTCTTGAGCAAATAACTCAGTGGAAATCAAAATGAGCTGAGAAAGTTACAGGGAAAAATGTAAACAATAACCACTAAAAAAAAACAAAAAACAAAAAACAAAAAACAAAAAACCAAAAACCTCCTCTAAGCATTCTCCATGCACTTTGCTGAGTTAAGATACTGCATTGCAGAAGAGATTGTCCCCAAAGGCTTTGAATAGCATCAATTCAATCTCTAATTTCTTTTGAGAAGACCTTCAGAGTCAGATCTTTTTCTGATTCTTTTGTCTCTGCATGAACAAGGGTTGATAGCTTGAGACTATAATGTATTACTGTGGAAAGCTTTGGTCTGTTACATAAATCATTTTAACACTCAGCCAGAATTGTCCAACAGTGCCATTGATGTGCTCAAGCCAACGATCCTGAAAACATTTTTTTTTTGTCTTTCTTCACATGCTAGACAATAGCAATAAATCATCTTCATTTAAAAACACACAATGTACTAATTCCTCAACCAGTAGTTATCAAAATAAAAAAGAAAGCATAGCATTTATATTATTGTGGTCATTAATTTTTAGAATCTTGTTAAAAAACAGTTTAGTACAGAAATGTTGAATGCCTACTATGTTTAAGACATTCTGCAAACAGTCACTTGAGCTACAAAGAATTAGAAAATGATTTGTAGGAAGGGAGATACAAGAAGAAATCCAAGTCCCCTGTAAAGGCCACGTGCTTGAAATGTCAAACTAGGTGATCCAGGAAGGGAAATTATATGGAGCTGGAATGTCCAAGTGTTGCTATCAGCAGATTGTACAGGTTACCCAGGCTGAAGATCAGATATTCTTGCTCAAATGGGACAAAAGAGAACCACAATGTGAACTCATGCCTGAACAGGTAACAGAAGCAAGGCCTTCTTGGGCAACACCAGTATCACCAATCAAATCAAACTAGGGTATGGGCTCAGGTCTGGTCTTTACTAGCATTTCAGTAGAAGATCATAACTTGGTAATAAGAAATCAGGATGCAAAACTTGCCTGAAACTAGAAAATGGGATCATCTTGTGCATACCCAGGGAATCTAGGAGCTAGGACCGGAAGAGCTGGGGTCAGGGCCAATAAGTTGGAGCTTCAAGCTTTCTGGGAGTCATGAGGCCAGTACTTATATCAGAAGTGCATTGGACATGGTTTCCTGTCTCCTATGTCTGTCACCTGCAGCAGAGGGCTATTCCCATTGTTCATTAATGATTGTGGAATGATGAAGAGGATGGTTTCCCCTCACTGTGGCTTACACATTTTAAATCCAAGCATGGAGTCTAGTTGTCATACGTAAGAGAAAATAAAAAACAAGAACTAACTGGTCTCCTCACACATTGTGTTCCTTCCACCACCTGGGTAGTGAGGAAAGCAGGCAGAAGTTTAGGCCTTACTTCTAAGACCCCAGTCAGTGTCATCCGTGATGTCCAGTGACAGACCACCATTCCATGTTTGCTGTTTACTGGGCTAACTGAGGTATTTCATTTTCAATTTTCAATATATAATCTTAGTTAAAATGTTTCCTACACTTTTTTCTATTTTTTTCTTATTTTTTTTTAATGATTGAATACACCCAGAGATCTTGTTTTACCAAATGTCTTATTTTATAAATAACCCAAGTAATAATCAAGTTTTGAAAAAGGAGAACAGTCCTGAAATGTGTTCTTTTCCCTAGAGCCTTTTTACTTCATACTTGACACTTCATTTTGACCCTTTGTTTTCATTTTTAATAAGAAATATCCTATAACTGGTATCTGATTTAGGAGATAGGAACACCAGGCACAAATATCAGATCACCTCTTAATAACAACTAATATTTTCTTTTTTTACACTTCAGGTCTCAAGTCTGTACAGCAGGGATGAAAATGATCAGCCCATGAAGAGGTTGTAATGGTGCAATAAGGAAAATGAAAGATTCTACAGGCTCTGGGTGATGCCCTGGTCCACTATGGGTGATTCCCTGGTCCAGCAGCAACAGATCAACACCTGCAAACTATATTTATTCAACTCTTTGTAATTTAACCTTTTCACATATAATGAACAATACTAATGAATACTATCTAGACCATTGTTTAAACATATGTATATTACTTCATTGTTCTCTAATTTATTTCGTTTACGTTTTGAATATTTAAACTATTTCCAGTTTTCCTGTTATGAGTCACCGTGATGAATCATATCCGTTTATTTCCTTAGGAGAATATTCTAGAGTTCTATGTTTATCCTTAAAAGGAATCACAGAATGTCAAGAAAATCTCATGTTTAAAATAGTGTGTTGAAAACCTAATTCGTTTTGTCAACTTAATAAATTAAAAAAAAACTTTGGATTTCTCCTGTTCCTAATATGTCTAAGACAATCAAATCCTCCAGTGTGTCTGTGCTTGGGTCTCATCTACAGTGCATAACTTTAATTGTCTAGACACTGCATGTCTACTGAAGATGAAGAAGAACTCACCACCATTGACAAACCAATCCAGATGTTGCAAACAGCCACATCATATAAATATACAAAAAATAAGCAAACAAACATGCATTTGCTGGTTTTGTAGCTGAAAAAAAAAGTTCAACTATCTATGGCTGTTTTGGTTCAACCTACTATTTCTCGAAGCATTCCCACACATATGACACTGTACAGGACTTTTAATCCAGGGAGGGACTGAAGTCAGAATGCCAACACATTACAAAGTTTTAAAATAAAATTAAGCCTTATCCAACAAAGAGGTAGGCTCATGTGGGCTTTAGATCTCCCTAAGCCCAAAGAGTTCACTGTGAAGTTTACTTTTCAGTGTTTTCTGTGACACTTAGTCTCTCTCAGCATCCTTGAGTGGCAGGAAGAACTGAAGGAGTTGCTGGTAAACCTTTTCTTCAGTTCATTGGAAGAGAGTGATAGCTGGCAGTCCCTTTCATTCTTTACTCTCAGGCCCTCCAGAACCTTTCGGCTTTATGATTTCTGGAAGTGAGAACTCACAGTAGCTCAGCTTTTGAAGAGCTATTTTCACTTGGTCACTTGTTTAGCTTTCCAGTTGACAGGATCAAACCTCAGAACAGATGAACAGGAAGGGTAGCATGGAGTACATACTCCAACTAATGCCACCAAATATAATTAATATCTAAACTATTAAATAATGTAGGTCAGATGAAATATAGAAAAGTACAGAAATAAATAAAACTTAAAGTGGAACCTCTGAGTTTCTGGGATGTCTAGATGCTTCAGTTTCCAAACCCAAGGACTGGAACTACTCAGGGAAGCCTGAAAATTCTGAAAGGTATTTGGGGTGGCAGATGAGGGGACAACAGAAAGTGGCAGAGTCATACGGTGAGTGGAAAAAAGTCCTTGGGCCAAGGCATTGTTCTTATATTAAAATGAGCACAATCATTTCAATCTGACATATTTTAGGGATGGTGTAGAACAAACTTTAATTGCCTTGGTTGGTACACACACATCATGACTCAACATAGTAGTGTTCTGAGACTGAAATGCCACCAAGGTTTTAGGCATTCCCTGGTGACAGGTTTATTATGAGTTCCTCAAAATATGGTGCATTACGAAGACACGTTTCACCCCCCAAAGGTCACACTCTTCCCTGTGTTAAAGAAAAAGAAATCCAAAATATAATTGTGAAAAAGACAGAGAATTGGTTGAAAAATGCATCAAATGCTAGTGTGTGCTGGTCAGCTGTGTTCTACCTACACACACCTCCCCCCACTGCCCTAATGGCTTGGAGTCTCTAGAGTTCTTCCCACTGAATAAACCAAGCTCCAAACAGAGCTTGGCATTTCCAAGACCTGCTTTTACCACAGATGCTGCCCCATTCACATGTTTTTATAATTTTTATCACTGAGATGCATTTCCCTAATGCCTGAAAAAAAAAACACCATTAGACAACTATAATGAAATGCTCAAGCATGCCCAGCAACAAACATTCATTTTTCTGAAAGTTAAAAATGAGTCTTACATTCACAAATCCCATTGCTTGGAAATGTATATGATACACAACATTGAACCTGTCAGCAGCCTCATTAGTGTCAATGAGTAGAAACTGGCAATCAGGAATGGTGAGCTTCACATGTGTTTATGTTTTAAAATGTTACTGAAATAGCTCTGCTGGCTGGGATGAAACACAACACCTCTCTGGGACAAAAGGATTTCAGTCTCCATTTTATGGTCTATCTACATTTCTAAGAAATTTGTATTTCACACATAGACAGTCATTTGTAATTAACAGAGTTAACAGCCCACAAAATAATAATAAAGTGTAATAATAACAATTAATAATAATAACAATAATAAATTTAAACCATAGTAGTACATAAATGATCCAGAAAATATGCAGGAAGACTGATGTGTGTTTAATGAGCATGAACTCAAAGCTATTTATGTGGATGGTGTCTGTATTCAGTATCCATACAACCATTAAGACATTTTCATAAAGTGGAAGAAATATGTGAGCTATTTCAAGATATAATGCAGAAAAACAGACTTCCATGTAAAAAGCCAATTTAGGACGAAAACAACATAAACAATAGTAACTTGTTTGTTCAAGTGAAGCATCTTTTAAATTTTGAGTAATGAAGATGTCAAGCCAAATGCTAGAGTAGTTTAACTTAATTGGGTGGCCTATTTTTCCAGGCATCCTTTCACTTCCCATTGAAAACTCAGCTTGTATGCAAGGGAACAGAAGCAATTTTTTTCTGTAATGAATACCTCTGGGACCGCACAGTAATCATTTGAATGTTCTACTGGAGACTGGTTGGAGTAACTAGTCTGTGTGTGTTAAGACGCCAGACTCTGTTGGGCTAACTAGATTACTCGATACATGGGGCTTCATCATTTTACTGGGCCATTGCCCAAAAAGTCAGGTTAACTTTACTACTGAAAAAATTTTTTAAAAGGAACCAATCTAAAAGCAATCGGTCTAATCTATGGTTCAAATGCATGCCATGATCATGGATATTTTATGACCCTTGATAAAGAGGTTTTGTTTTGTTTTGTTTTGTTTTGTTTTGTTTTAACTTTAAAAATACTCTTAAAAACACAGCCCCTTCTGGGCTCTTTTTACCATACCTCATTTACACTCTGATCTACAGCATGTTCTCATTAGGAAAACGTATAATTACAAAATAGTCATTAGCATGCTTGCAAATTTTAGAATATAATTCTTAGAATAGGTTTGGGAAAATATTAGTGCAAAACTGAACTCGAGAGTCAAATTGTCCCACTGCCACTGGATTGCTGACTATAAACAGCAGCAAGTGGCTGTGATGGTAATTCCAGTTATTATTTAGCTTATTACCATATTAACGCTGCACGACCTGGTTTTGAAATGACTCTCCCCAGAGGAGGGGACACTGGCACCTCAGATTAAATGTGTCTTGGCTTATCACCCAGACGATACTATAATAAACCAAGTAATACGAGGTATGTTACATTTCAGCAAAGCAAAACTGAGAATTTTTGGGAATGAAAGTGTCAAAGAATCAATGCGACAAAACCACACA
The DNA here is from genome assembly GCA_019843815.1 of Montemys delectorum. NCBI lineage: Eukaryota > Metazoa > Chordata > Mammalia > Rodentia > Muridae > Montemys > Montemys delectorum. The sequence goes on from JADRCD010237912.1 coordinate 43,449, forward strand.
AAATATATTTATTCATATACTAATCTTACAATAAATAGTGCTGCAGACTCTGATGGTTCAAATATTTTTGCAGGCCTAGAGAGAAGCAAATCCTACCTTTTAGGGTTCACAGCCACAAAGGGTTCACATGCCATAGAGTAGCGAGCCTGTCCCTCCCTATGGGAGACCTTGAAGTCCACCTCTCAGTTACAGTGAGGAGAAGCAGACAGGCGCAGAAGCGAGCATGTAGGGTGAACTCTTGAGGGATGGTGACCAGAACAGAATGGTTTTGTTGAAAGAAGAAAGTTCAAAAGTGGAGTCAAGGCTACCTGGGATTAAGTATAGCTTGAATAATGAAGGCAACCCTATAGGACTGTATTCACTGATCAAGTAGTGATTTTATCACTTCTAGAAAAGATGTTTGATGTGTAAGAAAGCCAGAGGGCCAGCTCCCCCATGGGGTCCTTGATCTCAGTCTGATGGTTGGCTCCAAGTACCCACATCTGCATTGGTCAGTTGCTGGCCCCAGGGTTGCTTGACAGCATCGGGAGGGGAGGCCCTTGGTCCTGTGGAGGCTTGGTGCCCCAGTGTAGGGGGATGCTGGAGTGGTGGGGTGGGAGAGAGTGGGTGGGTGGGAGAGCACCCTTATGGAGGCAAAGGGGACTGGGAAGAGCGTAGATGTGGGAGAGGGTTGTGGAGGGGGTAACCGGGAAGTGGGATATCATTTGAGATGTAAACAAATGGAATGATTTTTAAAAAGTATGAAAAAAAAAAAAAGAGAGACAAAGAAAAAAGAAAAAGAACGCCAGAGGGCATCCATCACGAGTTGATGAACGCAGTAAGTTGAAGTCTGCGCTACTACCAGGTACAAGTCCCCAGATGAGTCAGAGAGCAAAGTTGAAACTCATAGAAGAGTTTTCCCGCACGTATGGATGCTCCTGAATTTTTATTTGTATTTTAAATAAACTGTAAAAATGTTTGAGTCAGTGCTTCTTAAGACTGGTGGAAAACAGCGCTGCTCTACTCCATTGTTATTGGTTAGCTTCCTGAAGAAAAGAGTATCTGAGGCCATCACCTCACAATGGCAAGGTTTGTTTTGGTTCAGAATTTTACAAGTTTCAGTAAAGTTTCAGCCTGTTTGCTTTAGGCTGCTGGTGGGCCTGCTGGATGGTAATTGGAATCAAGAGAGACAAAGGGGTCAATGGTCTCACGACCCACAGTAAGAGTGTGTCCCCTATGGCCTAAGGATTTCCCACTCTGCCCTGCTTCCCAAAGGTGCCATCCCTTCCAAATAGGACCACTGTACAGAAGAAGATGAGGGGGACTTCTAGACTTAAGGGGACAGTCATCTAAAGCACAGATTTACCATTTGATGGAGACTATGAAATTTCAGTAGAAGATATGAGAGAGAATTCTGATGCCGATTAGAGGTTGGAAGGAGGCAGAGAGGAAATAGAGCACACCCTGAGAAGAATGCAGAGTCTGAGCTTAGGTATGGATGCTTAACATTTAGGATATGGTATGAGGTTCTGAGTTAGTACAAATAATTCATTCAAACTGAAGGGCAATCATCCCCAGAAGGAAGGACAGCAGAAGGAAAGGAAGAAGAAAGGTATGAGAAGAGGAGCTGGAAGTAGGATGGGGGACTGGACTAGGACGATCAAATAAAAGAATAATGCAGTCAAGTCAAAGGTCATGGATGATGTAATTTCTCAAAAAAAAAATTTTCAACCACAAAACCTAAGCTTCTCCATTAGTGAACATCAGAAATACCTTTGGAAAGCCACCAGCCAGGGACTATTCCCTATATAAATATGACCCATCTTTCCCCCACCTTTTCACACAGACCTATTCCTGAAGGAGCAGAGATTCTATGTCGATGGCCCAAGAACATGATGCTGTCCCTAGGAGTGGACAGCAGGGAGCAGAGGACAGAGAGGCAATGTGAAAAGGAATGCTCCTCAAATGTCCATGGAAGAAGAAAGAATGGGAAACAAGGACGTGTACCCAAGAATAGACTATCTCGGGAGCCACAGAAGGCACTGATGAGGAAAACCAAATGACATCCGTCCCTGTGATGCACTCAGTTGAGAGAGTCACAGCCGCCTACATTAGGACACATCTAAGGAACTAAGGAAAGTATTGCAGCCAGCGCTGCTGGGAGCTAGAGGGAAGAGCTTACCTTGACAAACAGTAAGGAGGGCTCCACAGAAGGTGGATCCGAGAAGATTTAGAAAGGGCTGGGGGTCCCAGCTCAGGCAGGAAGCCCTGTTTCCCACCACCCTGCCATGCATTCTGCCATAGCAGTCTAGATAATTTCTGAATTAAATTTTGTTGTATCTATTCAAGATACCCAGAGATGTGTGGAGTATATAGACTTAACAAAAATGGTTCCTGCAGAGAAGCAGGCAAATGCGGCTATCATCACAGAGGAGCCCTTATCTTGGCATGTGGCAGGAACGTCCTTTACTCCTTTGGGAAGAATGTCAAGTATGTTAACAACAGTCTTCATGTTGCATAGTAGGTCTGCAGACTTATTTTCTCGATGTATCTGCTCCTTTGTTTCTTAGTCTAACCCTGTTATCTCACTCAAGCATGACAAGAAGGCTGTGGATGCCTGTCCCCTTCTCATCTGGCTCTCTGTTGTCTCTTCACAGCTTCTCTCAAACTGGACAAGCCAGATCTTGCTAGGTCATGGGCTATCCAGCAACATGATCCCTTCAGACAGGGTTTAGAAGCACACAAAAAGAAATATTGCATTGCATGGAGTAAGATGATTATAGCCAGGGTTTAAACAAGTTAACTAGTGTTTAAAGCCAAGTCCTGAGTGCCCAGAACAGTTACAGCTGTTAGAGCAGAAAATAGTCACTTTTCCAAGCATGGTGCCAGGGTGCAGTGGCAACGTTATGGGCTTTTATTACATACTTGTCAGTCTTATTAGGGGTGATGTTTTCAATTTAAAATTTGCCTATCAATTACCAAGCCATATGCAGAAACATTTAAGGGTCTGTATATACTAGCTTAAGAGGTAGAGAATGCTCTCAGCAGATAGGGCAAGGAGCCCTTTGAGACTGTCTAAAAGAATATCATTAATTTTTACAGTGTACTTTCATTTCTGGAGCAACTCCAGCATAGGCTTTCTATAAAAATCATCTCAAGTTCAGGATTACGCTATTCGCTTGCAGAAGCATCGCAGCAACAGCCCTGTTCCATATGCTGCTACTTAGCAACGTGGTCTGTAAGTCCCACAGCAGGCACTGAGTTGAGAACTAAACAGGAATTACAATGTTGACTGATGCGATGAGGCAAGTTGTCCTGGACCACTAAGCTATGCAGCTGTTTGATGTTAGGTAGGAAACAGAACAAAACTCCTTTCTTTCCTACAGGTCAGTAGAGATCGTATTTATGGCTGCCTAAAGGATACATTGATTAAAATTGCTAAAAAGAACAGTAGGTAAAGAATTCTTGAACACAGTGTATCACAGGAAACAAAAAGAATGTTAAGTGTACAATTTGGCAAAGGCCATTTAACTTGGGTAATTTGTGAAGTTTATTTTCTTCCAGGGTATGTATTCTCTTACATTAGTCTAATTTTTAAAACAGCTCATTCTAAACACATTTTAATACATTATTTTAAAATAAACTTAAAATTAAAAAAAACCCACATATATATTGCTCCTGGCTCACAAAGCTGCTACATCTTTAGAAAGCACAAAATTCTTTGGATATCTTTTATTCCTTCATTATAAACAGTCATTATATTGGAAACATTCTTAGGAACTCCTGGCCAAAATATTAAAAAAAAAAAAGCCTGCTTGTTTGAATTTAGTAGGATATTAATATTCCACACTGTAGTTGAGTTTAGAAATCTAAGGAGCTGAATTGCTTCGATGCATATATTCTGAAGTTGCTATCCTTTATCCAAAACTCTTTAAAACGGACATAATGATTCTCTGCAAGTGAGCAGCTGCTTCATAACTGTAATCATTTATTGAGTTTGTGTTTCTACTGTTTCAAACAAATTCAATTAGCCCTCACACTTCAAAACCCTAAAGGCCCCAAAGAGATGGTACCGGGTGGCTTTAATCTAATAGTAATACTAAACTTGTCAGTACAGTTTTGGGATTGATGGTTAGAAGCAAATTAATAGTAACATTTTTCATTTTTTAATCAAACAGTCCTATTCAGAACTACCTATGGGTCCTGGAGGGCACTTAGCAGAACGAATTCAGTAAAGGAAAAATTGTCCATGCAAAGAAAGCTTCCCTTTCAAACTGGTTCCTATATGGGTCTTCTCAACGAAAATGGAAGCAGGCAGACTCCTGGCCTCTGCATTCCATGATGACCTTTATGTTTCAACGATATAGTGGAGTATCCAGGAAGCAAGGCTGTGGCCGTTATTCCTTCCAAATAAATGCTGAGTTCATGGAGATATGTGCCTGCTTGTTTTTAGTTAAGCTGGACACATTCGCTCAAGAAAGCCCTCCTATTATATACATAAGATTGAGTTTTCTGTCAACCACCATAAAAGATAACGTTTTCATATATAGCTCCTTTACGTCCCACTTCTCTCCACGATCAAAGCAACTCAGGCAGATAAATAGGCATTGAAAACTACTACCTGGGCTGGTATGTGAAATTCCAAGCAAATGCGATTTTTACTATTGAAGAAAAAAAAATAAGTTAATGTCTACAAAACGCTCCCCTGAACTCTCCCTACTCTCGCATATTTGCTTATTTATTTTTTGCTTATAGTGTTCTGCTGTTCTATGTTATCCTGGCACCCTGGGGCAGTTATAATTTTGCTTTAACTGCCCTCTCTGGGTTAGAGGGTCAGGTTTTAAGTATCTAAAAATAAATAGGCAAGCATTTACTTTTATAAACGTAACCATTTACATTCTCCTCCCCCTTTTGCTGTCAGTTTTCATGCTGAAATACCTTGTCAGCCCTTCCAAGGGAGTGGACACAAAGGTGCCCTGGAAAGGTTTCAGTCATGTTTAGGCTCTGGGGCCTAAAAGCTACTCTCTCCACAGTTCCCCTAAAAGTCCCCAAAGCAGTGATCTAGGAGCCACTAGTCATAACACCTCAGTGCTGAAGATAGTAATCGAAAATAGCTCTGAATGGTCGACGGCTGAAGCTATTGGTGGTGGGTGTCGCATTACCATGATAAACTCATCCACAGGCAGAAACACAAATAACTTGCACCTGTAAAGACTTCATTTCCTAAAGGTAACACAACTGTTTAGGGAAGCTCATGCTGGCAAAACAGCTGCTTGCCGTTCTGGAGGGGAGGCAAGGTAGCATCCTTCAACAAATGCCAAGGCTGGTATTTTATCAGCTCCATCTCATTAACTGGAAACAAGGCTTAAATGCTTTGTTTATAAATTATGATTATTCCTGATTGCGGCAGTTACTGATAGTGCTCCTCATTTGCAATGCAACTCTTTGAATTTGTTTAATTACAATTTGAAACAAGGCAGAGAAGATTAATTAACCCACCTGGCTGGCTGGCACATAGTCCTGGCTCGGCTCTGTCATGCTCATATACATGTTCTCGCCGTCAAACTGCAAATGAAATAATAGTAAACCTGAGCAATGTTTACTGTGTGCATGTTTTTCTTTCTTTCTTTCTTTTAAAAAACCCTCACCATCCAACTGTGAAACAGTAGCCGTAAAACAATAGCATGGCTGAGAATATGAAAAATCTGTTGTAGTAAGTGAGCCACATCTTTCCTTTGATGTTTCTGTTGTCATCTTTCCTGACCCTGCGTGTCAGTGATTTGGAGTAATTAGTGCTCTAGTAATTACAGCAAGCAAGCAAGAAATGAATGGTTTCCTTTCATCTGCAATCTGTTTTAAAACAAAATGGCTCATTTTGCACGCCATGTATACATACTGCAGTTGTGCTGTAATGAAGTATTAGATGAATGGCACGCTTTCTGAAAGGAAAAAAAAATGGAATATACAGGGAGGAGGCACAGCTCTGTGCATTCGGAGTTTAGCTCTCAAAAAAGAAAAAGTGCAGAGCTTCATAATGGACTAAAGCGGGCTTCACTCTAATGGCCTTCTGATTAAAAAGCATTTTAAATTGACAGTAATAGTCGAAGAAAGCATGTGCCTCTAGAGCCATGACTAAGAATGGAATGCAAGGAAACCAACAATAGCATACAGGTACCATGATCCATTTTTTTCCCCTGAAGAAATGCAAATACATCGAATGAATATAAACAGGCAAATGCATACAAATCCATATATTTGCAAGTTAGGAACCGAGAGAAGGAGGCTATTCACAGGGCAGCCCCCCCCCCCCCGTTGCAAAACTGCCAAACAAGCCAGAGCATTGACAACAGCAAAGAGCAGTTGGCAATGCTGGGTTTGAATCACTCCATTGAGACTTAATCCTCCTCTAGCTTAAGTCACTTGGTAAATGGGAAACGAGAAATATATTCCTCTTTAGTTTAAGGAAGATTTTTTTCCCCCAAATTAATCATTAAATAGACCAATATAATTAGTTTAAAAACTAGATCTGGATAAGCTCTCAGTGGTAGGCTTTTGAGACATAGGAACTTACAAATGTGAGAATCTACTTTTCAAAACAAAAGCACCACTGATAGAAGCACAAGTTGTTGTTAATATGGACATTTTTTACATACCACCAAATGATATACAAACAGAAATCCATGAGTCAGAGAGACTCTATACCATCCCCGAAGGATTGCTAGCTCTCTAAGAAGGTTAAATAAGATCCACAGATATATCAGAGCCTCCACTATAGTGGAGATCTTCTATGAATTCACACGGCTCAGGGGCCTGAGTCCTAGAGACTTACCCAAGGATGCAGCTCCATCAATCAGGTGTACATCCATCCCCTAAACACCAGTCGCCCAACATGTCCAACAACTCAAACCCCAATAAAGAACTTCACAGGGAATTCTCCAGCATGGCCTGCTATGGGGTGGACTGGATTGTTTGCAAATGTTTTTAATGTTGAGATGCCAAAGAACCACTTAAAATATGGACACATTTTTTTTCTTCCTTTTTTTTTTTTTTTTTTTTACTATAACAAACTAAACGGAGCAGAAGTAGTGGAGTGAATCAAATGTTCTGCGGTCCATGCATATTCTAGAATGTGTTAGTTTCTATTTCATCTACTCAAACTCAGTTTTTAAATTTGGCATCATTCTCAAGCCAGCTAAGGCTTTGAAGTTTTGGTTTTAGTCTATCCAAACTGTAGGCTAATTGAATATGTTCGTGTTACTGTTCTGGATGAACACTTTCCCTCAAAATGTACCAAAGTTAAGTGATTTTGAGCCAAGGCTGAAATAGCATTTCAAAATAAAACGTATGCAGTTACAGACATTGTAACTATTTTAATGTAGTCCATGTCCCCTCTACCTATACCCATATCTACTGTATGCATTAACTAATTTAATTTCTGCGTCTATTGAGAGTTAGATACAATTATTAATACTTGCATATTAGAAACAAGCATACAAAGAGGCAGAGCAGTTTTAACTAGATGCTGAGTTATAGACTTCTAGCAGGCATGTTGGGGTGTAAGCCCAGGCTGACTGGCACATGCATTCACCTCCAGAGCTGGTCAACATATTCTAAGTCATAATGGAAAGTTACTACTAATTCTGGAACAGCATTACTGGAGACAGGTGACAGTTCAGGTTAAGTGTCCCTAATCTGAAAGTTGGAAAGCCAAATTGCTTTAAAATTCAAGACATTTTAAGCACCACTATGTTGTCACAAATGCAGAACTCCACACATCTTTCTGCAGTCAAAATAATGCAGGCACACTAAAAATAGTATATGAAATTGCCTTCTGATTACAGATATATAGGTAAATGAAATGCAAGTGTCTTGCTTACATTTAGGTCACCTTTTCCTCTCTCTTTTCACACACACACACACACACACACACACACACACACACACACACACATTCTAAAACCTAAAAAAAAATGTGAAATTCTGAACACAAAATTTCAGGTAAGAGTAATTTAACCTGTATATTGATAATCTTGAGATATTGGCCCAGAATTTCCATCATCTTGAGGGGTGTTTTTCTTTCAAACCACAGTAAACTGAATGTTTAGTGTTAAGCTTGTCAGAATGTCATTGGATGCTCAAAAGACCGTGTAGGTTAGGATGGTTAATTTTATGAGTTAAACAGACTGGACCTTGGGGCACACAGATTTCTTGTAAAATGTTTTCTGGG
>JADRCD010237913.1:10025-34957 GCA_019843815.1 Montemys delectorum
GAGAAGAGAAGAGAAGAGAAGAGAGAAAAGAAAAATTTTGGTTCATGTAAAACGAGGGAAGTTGGGATCTCTGAGAATGGCAGAGGCTTTCTCATCAATAGCGTTGAAGGATCCCAATGGCATCTCCTTGTCTCACCAGCTCCAAGAGTGAAATTCACGGTTGTCTGTGAGACGAGTTTAGAAAGGAATTTTATCCTAAGATTTTACAGACAAGAGCTTAAGAGAAGTAAAGATAGCATAGTGCCCATGCAAGAGAATCTGGTTCTGTGAATGCAGCACAGTTGTGCAGCTAACGGAACCGTTTTACCAGAGTGATGGCAGAAACAGGTTGAGGTACAGAGATAGCTCATCAGAGAGATCAGCCAGCTGGCACACCAACAAGGCATCCAGGTGCCTCTCCATTTCAGTCAGATCCTCACATATAGTTTCCAGGCTGGGGAGGAGGGGGATGGGGTAGGAGTCGGATGGCAGGAATTGTGCTCATTTCTGTTGTGTGAAAGGGAAGGAGGAAGGAAGATCATAAGAAACCAGATATGGAACTAGGGCGCTCTCTTCTGGAATGCTTTGCCTCTAGCTAAGTCACAACTAAGCACACTTCTGATCTCTGGCCAGGTTTAATATTTAGAACTGCTTGATTTCAGAGTTCCTTCCCGAAAACTGTCTGGCCAGTCTGTACATCTCCCTTGGGCTCGTTTGCATAGCACAGACTTTCCGTGCCTGCTCTGTTGCACTCCGTTCTACTTAAAACTTTATGCATTGTGCATCTCATACGAGCAGTATCAAGGTCAGAGGTACAGCTCCACATTGTCACCTACCGCAGCCCGAGAAGTTCTCTAAATCTTTTAGAGGCCTTGGGTAAAACTGGATCCCTGGCTTCAAATAGATGGTGGGGTAGAATTCAGGATGAGGCAGTATGAAAGAAGCTGTTATTTAAAACGGGGCTGGGGGTGGGGTGTCAGAGGAAGAGTAAGGCATGACGAGAGCACGGCCGTGCGCTTCTCAGATTCTAAACATGGATGTTGAGAGAAAGCGCGATGCTTGGGGAAACAATAAGGTCTACCCAAGTGTGGGCATGGGTGTCTCAAGGGAGAATGGCCGTAAATGTCTTAGCAGTGACTATACGTGTCATTTTGGTGGCTTTCAGAGGACACCTGAAAAGGCTGCTAAGATTTCTTTTTTTTTTTTTTTTCCCTTTTCTTACTTTGTGTGTAATTTTATTTTCTATGTGTGGATATCTTGTACATCTGTGCAACAAGAATTTGCCTGGTGCCTCCAGAAGCCAGGAAAGGGCACTGACTGGATCCCCTAGAGCTGGATGGTTGTGAACTACAGCGTAGGAGCTGGGAATCAAACCCTTATTCTCTGGATGAGTAGACAACACTCTTGTTGCTTGCTTGGCTGTTTGTTGGTTGGTTGTTATTCGGTCGTTGTTTGTTTGTTTGTTTGTTTTTTGAGACAGGGTTTCTCTGTGTAGCCCTGGCTGTCCTGGAACTCACTCTGTAGACCAGCCTGGCCTCGAACTTAGAGATCCACCTGCCTCTGCCTTTTGAGTGCTGGGATTAAAGGTGTGCGCCACCACTACCACCACCAATACTCTAAATCACTAAGCCATTTCTCTTCTTGCCCTTACTTTTTTTAAGTGAGTAGCTCCAGAGGTGTCACTAGGGGAGTAATAACCTGATAACGCGAAGCCAGGGACCACTGGGGATGTATAAAGAACTGGGACGCGAAGCCAGGGACCACTGGGGATGTATAAAGAACTGGGAAGTAACTTACACGAAGAACAATGTCTGGGGAAACTGCTAGAAAATGAGGGTTTAAAGCTGGAAAGGGCAAGGCCTTAGTTAATGCTCACTGTGCTGCAATTCTTTTTTAAAATTTATTACTGTTCTTGTTGTGTGTATGCTCTATGATTTCAGGTGTGTGTGTGTGTCTGTCTGTGTGTGTGTGTGTGTGTGTGTGCGCGCGCGCGCGCGCGAGCGTGTGCTCGCCATGGCACACATATGGAAATCAGAGGGAAACTTTCTCCCGTTGTCTCTCTCTTTCTCCATGGGGTGGAGAGATTGAACTTGGACCCCGGTCTTAGTTAAGTTTGCCATTGCTTATAGCTTCAAAGGATTAACCCACGACTGCCATGGTGAGAGCACAGCAGCAGGTAGGGACAGCTGCAGGCAAAACCGGTAGATATAAAATAAATTCAAGGCATAGCTAAGGATGGTTATGAAACACTGTTTCTCTGCTGGGACTGGAACTTCAATTCTCTGGAAGAGCAGCCAATACTCTTAGCCACTGTGTCATCTCTTCTGCACCTTGTGCTAAACATTTGAGAACGACCAACCTGCTTTCCAAAGCGGACAAGCCATTTTTCAGTACTGCTAGCAATAAGAAATGCACTGTTTCTTGACATCTGTGTCAGCAGTCATTAATATTGGTCTTATTTATCACAGCCATTCTAGCAAGTAGAAGTGCTATCTCATGGGTCATTGTCTTTCAGAGCTAAGGGTGGATTTCACAGTCTAGGCAAATGCAGCAGTGAGCCACATCCCCAGGGAAGTGCTATCTCATTGTAACGTTTTATTTTTAAAAATATTAATTAAAAAAATATGTGTACGTGTGTGCGCCTGAGTATGAGTATGTGCGTTGTAAGTGCAGGTTTCCGAGGAAGCCAGAGGTGTCAGAACGCATGGAGTTGGAAGTACAAGCATTTGTAAGCTATCTGATGTGCATGTGTAAAATGAAGTCCAGTTCACTGCAAGAGCAGTGAGTGCTCTTGACTACTGAACCATCTCCCCAGCATGCACACAGATTATCTTCACACAAATGCACCAAGTGGGCTCTAGTAGCTCCTCCGGCCACAGATAGTACACTCTGAAGCATGAGCTTGGCTCTGAGTCTTGGGAAGTCTCGTTCACCGTTCTGGAGAAGGGGTGTAGCGTGGGGAAGACATCTCACACCAGATAGACAGACAGGGACCCTTTGTGACACCCTCATTGGTCAGCTGCAGGCAGTAGGAAGTGGTGGGCCTTCCTCATGGGTGGATTCTCATGGATTGGGTTCCTACAGTTTTCTCGTCCTGAAGGATCACTCTTGCTGCCCACAATGAAAACCCACAATGGTTCAGCAAAAAGATGCTGCTCCAAAAAGTAGCCAAACAGTTCTGTGCTTGCTGCACTTTATTTGTCTTTCCTTCTATTGTCTTAATTTTCAAAATTCTTTTTTCTACCTCCTCTGTAGTGGTTTGAACAAGATGTCCCCATAGTCTCTAGCATTTAAACATTTTGACCCAGCTGATGGCACTGTAAATTCAGTCTGGCCTTGCTCTAGGAAGTATGGCACTGGAGATAGGATTTGAGGTTTCTCAGTTCCACATCATTCCCAGTTCTCTCTCTCTCTCTCTCTCTCTCTCTCTCTCTCTCTCTCTCTCTCTGTGTGTGTGTGTGTGTGTGTGTATGTGTCTCTGTCTCTCTGTCTCTGTCTTTCTGCCTTGTGTTTACAATTTAAGATGTGAGCTCCCAGCTTCTGCTTCAGCTACCATGTCTGCCTCCTGTGACCTTTACTCTGCCATGATGGATTCTAGTCCTCTGGAACTATAAGCCCCAATAAAACTCTTGGCCACGGTGTTTCATGACAGCATTGACTTTGAACAGCTTTGAACTCCTGATGCACCTGTCTCTAACTCTCAGATATCTGAATTACAAGATGTATCACATCTGACTTCTGTGGAAAAACTCTGCTAATTAAAGACAAAGTCTACCATTGACCAGATAACCTTTTAGGGCTTGGTGCATAATAGAAGACTTCCTTCTAGCAGAGATTTTTCTTCTCAGACCTTGTCTGCAGAATTCTAAGCCCCCATACTCACCTCTACTTGAGGAATGTCACGTCGCCTCAATTAGCCTGTAGGAGCAATTTCCTTTCTCCTGACAAAACCTGCTCAGCCAGCACCTGAGATTCCTGAAAAGCTTCCCCATACTAATGAGGCATTCTAGGTACCCTAAGCTTCCAGGTACCTTTGTCCATCCCAGATGTCCCTCCTCTCAGCCCCACAAAACTTTATAAGCCTTCATTTATTGTAAGTTGATCCGTCTACTGACCGCAGATCCTTTACGTACTCCTGGGGCTTCTGAGCCTCCTGTTCTGAGTCTCTGCTCCCACTGCCCTCATGGACTGTATCCACTAATGACCCGCGAGACACGGGAGCAGGGAGATCCACAGCTTCATTATTGTTTCTTTGTTCTATTTGTGTTTTTACTTATTTTATTTTATGTGTGTGTGCATCTTCAATTGTACAGATGTGTACCTCATGAGTGCTTGAGCCTGCAGATGTCAAATTAGGGCACTGAATCCTCTGGAGCTAGAGTTATAGGTGGCTTTGAGCCACCATGAGGATTCTGGGAACCAGTCCTGGGTCCTCTGCAAGAGCAGTGACTGCACTTTAATTACAGAGCCATCTCTTCAGCCCCCGTTACTAGTTCTTTATGTGTATTATCAACCTAAATGAACTTTTACACTGGTATTTATCTGTAGCCTGACTCCTTTCATCTAAATGTGAACTCCATGACAAAAACAACACTGTCATGTTGTTGATCTCTAGGCTCCTAAGGCCTACAGTGTCTGAGTACATGGATAAGGATACTTTGTATCAGTTACTTTAATGATACGTTGTTATGATAGAACTCAGGGACCAAAAGTGACTTCTGGAAGGAAGAATTTATTTTGGCTCATGGTTAGAGGAAGAGGTGAGGCAGGTATGGCACCTAAAGGTGGCCAGAGTAGGAAGGTGAGAGATCTCCCAACCACACACAGAAAGCAGAGAAAAAAAGTAAGCAGGAAGTAGGGCAGGGCAATAAACACTCAACTTCCTCTCATGTGACATGTTCTCCAGCAAGGCTATACCTCCTAAAGATTCTGGAACACCAGTCTTCCCCCCCCCCCCAGGCCTCCACCAACTGGAGACTAAGTATTTGAAAATGAGAGTCTGTGAGGAACATTTCTCATTCTATCCTAGCGTGCTCTCCTGCTCAGCAGCCTAAAGAGTTACCAGCAGCTCTGACAAGAACATTTGAATGCTTAATGAAAGACAGCATCAACTGACTGTGAGTTGCAGAACTGCACATGTGTGCATGCAAGTGATGTGTTTCTAAAAAGATAAAGAGAGAGGGGAATATGCTCTATGGAGGGGTGGTGAGGTTATGGGGGAAGGGGATGACTCAGCAGACCCTTGCCAAGGCATCCCTTCCCCTTGAGGGGCCAGTCACACGATGGTATAGTATAGAATAGAGTTTATTTAGGGAATGGAGAGTGGAGTTAAGAAGGTAGTAGAGGCGGAGAACAGCAGAGAGAAAAAGAGAGAGTAGAGAAATGGAGGCCAGCCATGGCCATGAGCACATGGAGAGGGAAGAGAGTCGGGAGAGCGAGGGGACAGGGAGCAAGAAGGGAAGAGCCCAAGAGTGAGAGAGAGGACAAGAGTAAGAAAGGGAGGAGGGGGCAAGCAGCCTCTTTTATAGAGCATACCTGGCTGTTGCCAAGTAACTGTGGGTGGACTTTAGACAGAATACTAACAGCAAGTATGTGCACATGTGTACACATATGCACACATTTCCTGGCATTTCTATCTCAGTACATCTGAGTACATCTGATTTGTTTTCCTTTTGTAACACATTTTATTACGGGAATGATAAAGTTCTGGGCTGAAATAGAGCTATGATAGTGTGCTTGGTTACCAAGAGGGTGACTCTAGATTCAACCCTTTAGCACACTAAGTTAAGTAAGTAAGTAAGTAAGTAAGTAAGTAAGTAAGTAAGTAAATAGGATGTCAGCAAGATGGTTCAGTGGGTTAGGATACTTACCACCAAGTGTGACAACCTAACTTCAATACCCAAGCTCTAGAAAAAGAAAGGAACATTGTGGCACATGCATGCCCTCATACAAGTAAATAAATAAATGTAATTTTTTAATAAGCCAAGGTTCAAAAACCAATAGCAAAATGCATAAGATAAATCTAATACAAGATTTTAAATTAAGCCAACCATCCATACTGTTGATCAACATCATTAGAGTAGTGCACTGATGCTGAGGCTAGGATTGGGTAGAAACAGGTTTGTCTTTTCTATCAGTTAAAGAAGTAAAAGGCAGGAAAGACATGTGTCTTAAGGTTACTGCTACTGTGATGGCCAAAGCAAGTTATGGGGAGATGGTTTCTTTGGGTTACACTTCCATGTTATAGTCCCTCACTGAAGGAAGTCAGGGAAGGAATCTGATGGCAGAGCTGATGCAGAGGCCATGGACAAGTGCTGCTTACTGGCTTGCTCAGCCTGCTTTTTTATAGAACCCAGGACCACTAACCCAGGGATGGCACCACCCACAATGGGCTGGGCCCTTCCCCATCAATCACTAAGAAAATTCTCTACAGGCTTGCCTGAAGCCCAATCTTAAAAAGGCATTTTCTCAATCAAGTTTTTCTCTTCTTCGATGACTTTCGCTTGTGTCAAGTTGACATAAACTAGTCAGCACAAAGCATTACTAGAAATCTCGGTGTGTCTTACCAGAATAATCATATGGTACTCTAATCATATGGTACCCAGGAAATAGGATTTCCCTCCTGGGGCTCTTAGTTTCATTAATAAAAGAACTTAAGAATGGATACTAAAAGGAGCTCAAGGACAAAGAACAGAGTCAAACAGAAGCTTAATGATTTGTTAAGAGTTTGAAAGAAAACAGTTGTACTGTGAAATCTCACAGCCACTTGCAAGGGAAGAGAAGAATAGAAAAGGAAAGGAACCAAAGCCTTCCGATAAGGCCACTGTAGCCACCTGGCAGCCACACGGTGAGGGGAAGGGGGGTTGGGGGGGAACCTTTAGAAAAAGAGTGAGTAATCCCAGATCATGTGTATGGCATTTTGAAAGCATGCTTAGGCAGTGGCCACCATCCAACAGAAAAGAGCCTGGAGACATGGCTCAGTGGTTGAGTACTTGTTGATCTTAAAGATTTCTGTTCTCAGCACCCACATAGCAGGTCACAACCAGGCATAACTCCAGTTCCACGGGATCCAACTCCCTCTTCTGGTCTCTGTGAGCACCTGGCATGCATGTGGTGCGCAGACATACATGTAGGTAAAAAACACATACATATAGAAAGGGTTTCATGCCAAAGGGGTATCTTGGCAGTCAGGGATAAGGGTGGGGGAGGGTTGGGCTGAGAAATACCACAAAATCACATGTTGGTATTCTGTCTGGACTTCACCCTCACAGATACCTGGCAAGAGCCAGGTAGGCTTGGCCTACTATAAAAGGGGCTGCTTGGCCCCTCCTCCCTCTCTTGCTTCTCTTGCTCTCTTATGCTCTTTCCTCTCTCTTGCGTCTTGTCCCCTTGCTCCCCCTCTTCCCATTCCCTTCCCCCTCTCTCCACATGGCCATGGCCGCCCTCTACTTCTCTACTCTCTCTTTCGCTCTGTCTTTCTCTGCCTCTGCTACCCTCTTAACTCCCCTCCCCAGGCCCTGAATAAACTCAATTCCCCCGGGGGAAGGGATGCCTCGGCATGGGCCCACTAAGACACCCCCTCCCTCAACACTGTGCCAGAACATACTTTAATAGCTTTTTCTCTTTTTATTGTCACAGCACCTCACACAAGAGATTTATTGGGGGAAGAGGGGACACAAAGTGGCTGCTCTGACTGAGGATGGAGGTGGCAGCAGACCAGGTCATGATGGTGGGCTTAATGGGGGTGGGAAGGGATGGAGCAAGTGCATAGGGAAAATATATCAAAGGTAGAAGTGTGTCACATTGGTTGTTAGTGATGGCAGGGCTGTCAGAGTCATTGAAGGTGGGTGAGAGGTAGGGAAGCTCCTGGTTCTGTGATGTGGGTGGTTCTCAGTTAATCAACATATTTAGAATAAAAATACATAAATATTTGGGGAGGGAGAAGGGGGGTGGAGGAGAGGGGAAAGAAGAGGAGAGGAAGGGGAAAGAAAAGAACAGGGAAAGGAAAAGAGGGAAGGGAAGGGAAGGGAAAGGGAGGGGAGGGAAGGGAAGGGGAAGGAGGGGAGGGGAGGGAAGGGAAAGGGAGGGGAGGGGAGGGGAGGGAAATAGTTGCACCTTGGGTAACTTCTTGGTGGCTCCTAGGCACTGCACCAGGGATTCTGGGAAGGGAAAGCACATTATCTTAAGGTAAACCTGCTTTCCCTGGCGTGGTCCCCTAGCCAGGTACCCAAACCTATGCCATGGGATTGAACCTTAGTGGAAAAGACATGTTTGCTTCCTTTTAGAGACAGGTTCCATTCTCTGCAGTGGGTGCAAACTAGAGGTGGGACACAGCATTCTTTTTTGTTTGTTTGTTTGGTTTTTCAAGACAGGGTTTCTCTGTATAGCCCTGGCTGTCCTGGAACTCATGCTGTAGACCAGGCTGACCTCAAACTCAGAAATCCCCCGGCCTCTGCCTCCCAAGTGCTGGCATTAAAGGCGTGCACCACCACCGCCCGGCAGGACACAGCATTCTTAAATAATTAATCATGTCAAACAAAGTAATTTATCCAAAGGTCAGGGAACAAAATCAACTGTTACAAAAAGGAGTACATTTCTAGCTCTGTTCTATAGGGCTGGGATAGAACCCAAGTCTTCATTCATGCTAAGTAGCCACTCTAACAGTGGGTCACATCCCTAGCCCATGCCAGTCTCTTTTTATCAGATTAACTGTACTGTAGGCCAGGGGGAAGCTGTCAGAACCATTCTTTAGGGCTGTTAATCCCAAAGATGGGAGGAGAAGAACCACCAACCCCAATCATCATGGCCAAATTAATTAAAGCAAGCAATTAATTAGAGCAAACTTTTTTATTCCTGGACATGGGCTGCCTCCCCTAAGGTGGAGTTTGAAAGGTTAGCATTATATATAACGAAAACACAGTTTTTTACAGTTCAGGGGTGGGGGAGTTTCCAAATGGGGGATTTGGCAGGTAAAATAGGTGAGAGCTACGGGATCAGCACATTAAGTAGAGCAAGTTAGTCATAATGACCTCCTAAAGCAAAGACAAGATTGCAATGTGGTTGTAACAATGTAGTTGTGGCAACAGGTGGTCATAACAATTGAAACAAAAGTTGAGTTGCAAGATGATTTTGAAACAAAGACACAGTTGATGTCTCCTGAAACAGGCAGTACAGGACCATTTGAGTCAAGGTGACAGGTGGCGCCCAGTTCAATCCTTGAGCAGTTTAATCATCAACATGACTTAATTTGTCATCTTTTCTAAAAGATGGCTTTCAAGGCTAAGATGAAGGCAGACTAGTTCATCAGGGCAAAGGTACTTCGTAAGTCTGCGGTGCATACTAGTGGTTCCGGGCCATTTGTGAGGGAAGAAGAGCAACCAGCATCCAATGAAACCTAATGGTCCCTGTATACGCTGACTTTGTGCGACTTGACACACGATAGAGTTATCAAAGAGGAAGGAGACTCAGTTGAGGAAATGTCTCCATAAAATCCAGCTGTAAGGCATTTTTTCAGTTAGGATCAATGGGGGAGGGTTCAGCTCATGGTGGGCTGTGATCCTCCCTTCTCTCCAGGGGCTGTTAGCTACTGGCCCACGTGGACAGAGGGAGCAGAGCTGAAGAATGGAGGTTCATCTGGCCTGTAAGTACTACAGAAATGACAGACTTTCAGGATCAGCTTTAAAGAGGCAGCTCACCTTTATTCGGGATGAGTCAAAGGATATATAGTTTGGGGGAAGTGGGTACGGATTTCCAGAGTGGTTATGTACCATTGGCTGAAGTTTAGGGTGCTAGGAATGCCTCATTTGCATGGAGAGGCATTCCAGGAATTCTAGGTGCTTGCTGAACAGGTTCTTTATTAGGAGAAAAGAAGTTGAACCTCACCAAGGACTATGTGCCATTCCTCAGATAGAAGATATGGGGGTTGGGCTCCCCAGGTCAGGGAGAGAAGAAGAAGCCCTGCTAAAAAAGGGAATTCTCCATCTTGCTCCAAACTTAAGAGAGCTGTCCAGACATGGAAGACTTGCAACCTTCAGCAGCAGGGCCCTGAAGCAGTGAGTGATGCTGTCCCTGGGCTGGTGGTTCTGGGTCTATAAGAAAGCTGGCTGAGCAAGCCAGGAGCAGCAAGCCTGTAGGCAGCACCCTTCCACAGTCTCTGTATCAGCTCCTGCCTCTAGGGTCCTGCCCTGTTGGAATTCTTATCCTGACATCCTTTGGTGATGAACTATAATGTGGAAGTCTAAGCAGAATAACCCCTTCCTCCTCAACTTGCTTTTGGTGTTTTGTCATAGCATTTGGAAACTCTAAGACAGCCACATACCTAAATTTTCAGACACATTCTTACTTGACCTTGCATCTCAGGGGCTTCAAAGGCTCGCTAACATTTCATTATGTTCAGAGTGAGAATATTTAAAACATCTATACTAAAAATAACAACTGAAGCCAGGCATGATGGCATATGCCTGTGAGCTAAGCACTCAGGAGATAGAGGCAGAAGGATCAGGAGTTCTAGGTCATCCTTAGCTACATAAAAACTTGAAGGCCAGCCTGGACTATGTGAAACCCAACTCATAAAAAAGGAGAGCAAGTTGTGTGTTGTGCCTCTCCCAGAACACACAACTAAAGAAAGGAGCCAGAGAACAGAGCTGGGAAAGGAAGAAGCTGGCAAGTGAAATACAGCAGGCAAGAACCCAGGAGACTCACACCGAAGGAGAGTATAGGTTCCATGGGTAAAGTTGCTTGCTACCAAGACTCACAACCTGAGTTTGACTCCTGGGAGCCACAGGGTAGAAATGGAACATCAGACCCCCCAAGCTGCCCTGGGATAATGTATACCTTTGTACTTATCTAAACACACACACACACACACAAACACACACACACACACACACACACCACCACCACTACCACCACACCACGATAGAAAGATAGATAAATGTAATTTAAAACCAGTGAACAAAAATAACAATATGTCGTCTTTCTTCCCTGGAATTAAATGATGTTCATGCTTTTTTGGAACTAGGAGATGGTGACAGTGGCTGTGTGTTGTTTATTCCAGTGGTGAGATGAGGATTCATATTCTGAGCTGGAAATCGCCTTAGGCAACCCTTGATGAGTAAGGAGTATTTGGAGGAACCAGAGCAGTCAGGCTCCAGTGCAGTACAGCATGCCATTTACCCTTTGTTTCCAGCCACAGCAGGAGCTCAGAACCGCATTCTGAGTGAAAGCAAGGGGAAAGCAAAGCCCACAGCCAAAGCTCATAAGCAAAATGGTGCCCCTCCCACAATGCACAACTAGAGAAAGGAGCCAGAGAACAGAGCTGGGAAAGGAAGAAGCTGGCAAGTGGAGCACAACAGGCAAGAACCCAACAAAGGGACAAAAGGAATGAAAGTGGATGCCAAATGGAGAGGGGGGTTCTTTCATCTGAGAAAATGAAGGCAAATGAGTGTGGAAAAGTATTCAATCTAATTTAGGCCAAACCTAAAAAATGAGATAGAAAGATTATAGAAAAAAAAATTCATTTTTATTGAAATACAAATTAACAGCCAAAAAAAAAAAAAAGCAGGCATACAGCCAGTGTTAGCTCAAAAGATGTTCTTTGGAAATAAATTACTATTACAAAAAGCATACGCAATTTACCAGGAAAAAGGCCGCACAGATCTCAGGCAAATCAAAGTCAGACAGAAGGTATGGCACAAAATCCAGAGCTCTTGCTGTGCCAGGGAACGGCTAGCACTGGCTCTTTTCTACCCTCTGGCTGTCCTGACTTTGCTCTTTTGTCTCCATAGATAATCAACCTATGTGTTGGGAAACAGCTTAAAAGAAGAGGGAGGGAGGAAGAGAGAAAGAAAGAAAGAAAGAAAGAAAGAAAGAAAGAAAGAAAGAAAGAAAGAAAGAAAGAAAGGGAAAGAAAGAAAAAGGAAGGGAGGAAAGAAGAAAGAGAAAGAAAGAAAAGGAAAAGAAAAACCCGATATTGTAATCCTCTGTTGTTGCAGAACTGTAGCTCTAAACTTACAGTGGATGAGAGATAGTTTATCCTAGAGTCAAGTATGAGTGGCTATAACCCAGGAAGACAGATTTAGGTTACTCCAAATTCCATGTTCCAACATGGAAGAGTTTCAGGAAGTTTCTATAGTAATGGAACAAAGAAAGTCATAAGTCAGGACAAATTTCATGGGCAGTTTGATGGCTCAGCAAATTAAGACACTTGCCACCAAGCCAGATAGAGTTTGATTTCCGTGACTCATATGGGAAAAGAGAACTAACTCCCACAAGCTATGATCTGACCTCCTTGTGCATGATGGCAGGCTCATACTCAAGTGCATAGTGTGCACAACGCACACAGCAAATAAATAAAATACATTGGTAGATACTTCAAGGAGGCAGGCTACAGCAAGTGAAGAAACCGTTGCTACAGGTCTTAGATGTTGTCCGAGGACAGTCTTGCTTTGGCGTTGGTGGAAGATGCTGGCTTCCTAGGTTAAAACAGTCCAAAGAGAAGTCGGGTTCTGTCTGTGCATTCCAAGTGCTTCGCCCCGTGGCACAGAGCTGTCAGTCAGCGACAAATCTGGCTGGACTTGTAACATTCCACACCCTTCACGATCATTAAAGCGCTAAACCAATGGTTCTCAACTCTGAAGCCCCAGCCCTTTGGGGGTTACCTGACCTTTCACAGGGCCAAATATCAGACATCCTGCATATCAGATATTTACATTACAATTCATAACAGTAGCAAAGTTGCAGTTATGTGATTTTGTAAGTAGCAAAAAAATTAATAATTTTATGGTTGGGGGTCAGCACGACCTGAGGAACTATATTAAAGGGCTGTCTGCATTAGGAAGGTTAGAGCCACTGCTCTAAACAGTCAGTCGGCCTTAACGAAGATTCAGTTTGAATAGCAGCTTCTTTCTGGGAGTTTTGTTCATGCTTTCTTTGCTTTCCCCAAAACACTAAAGTTCTTAGCTGTGCTAACTTAAGTTATCAAGGAAACACATGAGCTGGTATAAAACATTTCTAAAATATGTTGATTAAAAGTAGTACGATCTAGAACAATGTGTCTAACACACTCACTGATGTGTATAATAAGAGGAGAAAAATTATATTCATCTTATCTGTACAAATCTTGAATGAATGCAAACAAAACTAAAACATTGGTTGCCATGCTGAGAGTTTCCATCATCCACATATTTTGCAATGCTTAGGTGTTTTTGCTTTGCTTTTTTGAGATAGGATCTTTATATATATATATATATATATCCCTAGATATCCTAGAAATCACTATATAGACCAACTAGGCTGGCCTTGAACTCAGAGATCGTCCCATCTGACTCCCAAGTGCTAGAATTAAAAGTGTGTACCACCAAGCCCAGCTAGTGCTTAATTTTTTGTTTATATGTTTGTATTATCCGTTGTAACTTTGTAAAACTCATTTTATTGATTTAGTGTTTGTGTGTGCAAGTTAGGGACAACTTGCAACAATCTGTTCTTTTCTTCCACCTCTCACATTTTAGGACTCGAATTCAGGTTTGACAGCCGGTGCCCTTACCCACGGAGCTACCTCATTGACCTTTCCCTTTTGTTTATCCTTTGAAATATGGTCTCACTGAACCTGTGATGATCCTCCTGCTTCATTTTCTCATGTGCTGGGACTGTGAGTGTTTGACATTCCTCCCGGTGCAGTTTCTTTCTTCAGGCTTCACAGCTCTCACCTTCACCCACTGAGGCATCTTGACACCCACCCCTCCTACACTGAAAATGTTAAACTAAAAAGAAAACTACTAAGTTGATCTAAGTGTTTATTTACTCTTTTGCTTCCTACAGGGTTTCATGTAGCTCAGGCTGAGGTCAAATTTACTATGTAATGCAGATTGGACTCAAATTCTTGACCCTCCTGGCTCAGCCTCTGAGTACTGAAATTCCAGGTGAGCACAACTGCATTCAGCTAGACGCTGGATATTTTTGTTGGCTTTGGTGTTTGACTCTTCAATGGAATCGAGGGCCTTGAATGTGCCAAGCAAATGTTTTAGTACTGCGTTGTAGCTACACCCACTGACATTTTGTATGTGTGTCTGTGCATGTGTGTATGGACATGATCATGTTTGTACAGGTGTCTGTGTGTGCATATGGAGGCCAGAGCACTGCCTTGTGTACCATGCCTCAGATACTGTCCACCTTCATTTGTTTGAGAAGTCTTCTGCTAGGCTTTAATCCAGCAAGTTGGCCTTCCCAGACCCACTGAGCCCCAGGGTTCCTCCTCGGCTTCCCCAGCACTGGAACTATGAATGGAAACCACTACCATGCCTGGTCCTTCATGCTTTCAAGGTAAGCACTTTACTGACTGATCTATTCCCAGCTCCTTAAACACTCAAATATTTAAAATGCTGGAAAACAGAAGCAGATAAATGCTATCAATTTGTGCAAAAAGTTAAGTAGGAGTGAAACCTGAACAAAGTGGGACTGATGTATAAAAACGACTGTATGTTAGCTGAGAGTGCTCCCCTTTCCTCTCACCTACATTTCTCCCCTAAATGTTGGGTCCCTGAAAGAAGTTGGAAATACCTGTAGCTATAGAATCATCCTGGAGACAGACCAGATAGCAAAGCTTAACTTCCATAACAGACTCGCTGGGGCAAATCTTGCTGATGTACGTATGCTGTCCACGGGTGGCACATACTTGGACACATTGCTTGACTAGCTGCAGTCTTGTTCAAGCATTTACCTCTCGTCTTAGCACAGGGGGTGCTCTGGTTTATTATTGGATAAGGCTGGAAGGCAGATATTGTACACAAGTCACACGTTTCATGATTTTCATGTTGTCTCTAGGGTGTATTTTCACTTCTAAATTACTTGAACTTTTGGTCCATGAGGTTGGATGTCTCAACTGCACGTTGTTCAGTATATGCTAGAATCCTGAGGCAGGCTCTAATGACAGTGAAGGAATGGACTTGCTAGCAGCACAAGTACACCAGTAAGCAGGCAAAGAGCAAAGTTTCCTTCTTCTATGTTCTTCCGTATATAACCTTCCAGCAGAAGTCATGGGCCAGATTAGAGCTGGATTAAAGGTGAATATTCCTAACTCAAGATCTAAAGATGTGTCTTTCTACCTCAAAGATCCAGATTAAAAGTAGATCTTTTGCTGGGCGGTAGTGGCACACGCCTTTAATCCCAGCACTTGGGAGGCAGAGGCAGGTGGATTTCTGAGTTCGAGGCCAGCCTGGTCTACAGAGTGAGTTCCAGGACAGCCAGGGCTACACAGAAAAACCCTGTCTCGAAAAACAACCCCCTCACAAAAAAATAAATAAAAGTAGATCTTTCCATTCCACATTAAGCAAAAGCCCCTCAGTTGTACCGTCTATTTGAGGTTTACTCCAGACGTAGTCAAGTTGACATCCAATAGCCATTCCACAGCGTTTAAGCAGAAACAGAGTGTGAAGTAACTTTACAGCATGACTGGAGTTAATGTGGCCAGCAGTGTGACAAATGGCAGCAGACAAAACGGTATTTGCTGCTGCATTGTCAATATGGATCAGGAAAAAACATGACTGAGAAATTAGAGCAGAGGAAAAAAAGAAAGCAAAAAAAAAAAGGCGGCAGAGGAGAAGTGAGATCTGTGAGATGCAGGTACTCAAGAAAGTAAATGGAGCGCACACACGGGAAATGAAGGCTAGACAAGGCTGAAAGAAGTAGTCGCATCCCCTCCACACACACACACGCACGCACGCACACATACATACACACACACACACACACACACACACACACATACACACACACACACACACACGCACACACACACACACACATACACACACACACGCACGCGCGCGCACACACACACACACACACACACATACACACACACACACACACGCGCGCACACACACACACACACACACACACGCACACACACACACACACACACACATACACACACACACACACACACACACACACACACACGCTCACACACACACACGCCGTTCTTTACCCTTCATCCCTTGCTACTCACCCACCAGCTCATCTCCATTCTTAGCTGCTTTTGGGATATGTGGTCCCCAAAGCTATTCAAGTCTTTCTTGGCCGATGCCCCAGCTTCATACCAAATCACACACAAGAAGAAAGTACCCCGATCTCTTTATTCTCAAAACACTGTGATACTAAATAAAATCCAGGAGGTATTGGGTTGGTCTTTGGTCTCTAGGGCTTTAGGGGAATCAGACTGAGCCCAGAACTTGTCTGTCATCTCCAAGATGTAGAAGGTACTGTTTGAAGGCATATATCCCAAGTGTGGTGGAAATGGGCTCCAGTTCTTCCAGAGGAATGACTTTACTGACTTATTTTTGTCTTTGAGAAGGCAACTAAGCAAGAGGACCAGGTGTCAGACAGTAGAAGAATGTCAGGAAAGTGAAGAGTAAGCATCCCCCTCTTTCCTTTCTGCTAGAATCTAAGAACAGAGACTAGTGACTTCAGCAAGGAACCAAAGTAGACAGCTACTTGGACCCCACCAGGGGAGCACCAGAGTCCTCCATGGCCAGTCAGTTGTCATGTTCAGGGAGTGGAATGCTCTCCATAAGAATGAAGACAAACCTTTCCAATGTCTGTGCAGCTGCTTTCCCGGCCTCCAGAACTTCCTTGTGATTGGCCTTCTCCAAGTTCTCGTAATCCATGACAACCTTGTTAGTAATGAGCGAGAAGCCAAAGACACGAAGCCCACAGTGTCTTGCAACAATAACTTCTGGGACTGTGCTCATGCCTGAGGAGGAGGAGGAGAGAGAGATGATGATGACTCATATGGCTCTCCTCACCCTCACTCTCTCTTATAAGTTCACTGAATTTCAGAAAGCATCCAAAGCAACTGAATTACTGCTGAGCATTCACTGCCCTACTTCTTTGTACACTTTGCCAACACAATGTTTCCTGCTTTGTGACAATTAAGAGTCCACCTTGCAGCCACAGGTAGAGAAGGTGGCTGTATGATATTCTGTAACAATGCTGAAGCTCAAGCCTGTGGTCTCTGCTGTCCTAGTATTCTAATTCATCCTTCCCCAAATCCATGAGCTCTCCCTCCCCTTTGCTATTTTATCAAATCCTTTCCTCAAACCACCAGCCAAATCCCCCTTCTCACCAACAGCATCTGCTCCCAGCATCTTTAGCAGACGACTCTCTGCCACAGTCTCAAAGTTGGGGCCTGCCAACATCACATAGGTGCCTTCTTGTAGTTTCCGTTGCTCCCCCATTTGTCTCCAGGCACTGAAAGCCTTCTGCCTCATATCCCGGTCATAAGCATCAGACATGGCAGGAAAACGAACTCCAAACCTAGAACACAGGTGGGATTATCTCAGATAAATGGCACCAAGTGAACTTTCTTTCCCAACTCCTGGACAAGGCCAGACTCTCTGCATCCAGAGCAAGGGGTCGAAGATGTGTACCTTTCATCGTTGGGGCCTCGGAGAGGGTTCTGACCACAGAAACCAGGTAGGTTGATGTGATCACGGATCAACATGATATCTCCGACTTCAAAATTGGGGTTGAGTCCTCCAGCAGCATTGGTGACCACTAAAGTGTCCACACCCAGAAGATGGAAAACTCTCACTGGGAATGTTACCTTAGATGCAAAAGGTCAGAAAAGATTTTTCAAAACCTCACCAACCAACTCAAAGGTAAACATAATATAAACCATGATGAAACAAGAGATCAAAAACTTGACCCAGCCCAAATAGATGAAGTAGGACAGTTCTCCCATATCCTCTTGATCCAACCAAGCTTGTGCCCAATTTACCTTTGACAGCGAGTATCCTTCATACATATGGAACCTGCCTTGCATCATTACACAGGATCTGCCATTCAGGAATCCAAACACCAGTCGACCCGCATGACCTTGCACTACATACATACAGAAAAGGGAAAAAAGCAAAGGGATTATGCCAGTATAGTGGTACATGCTTTTTCTCTCAGGACGCATGAGGCAGAAGCAGGCAGGTCTCTGTCAGTCTACACTACATAGCAAGTTCCAGGCCAGCCAGGGATTCGTGGTGAAACTGCTTTAAAAAAAAAAGTGAGCATACTTCCCTGTATCACACACACTAGTACTTACTAGGAGCCACTCACTGTGTCTAATGTATGATATAATGACAACAGCAGTATGCTGATCATCATAATCATACAAATGTACCTTGAGGTTAGAGACATGGGATAAGAACATTCATGTGAGCATATAAAAGGAATTTTTTTTTTTTTTTTTTTTTTTTTGGTTTTTCGAGACGAGGTTTCTCTGTGTAGCCCTGGCAGTCCTGGAACTCACTCTGTAGAGCAGGCTGGCCTCAAACTCAGAAATCAGCCTGCCTCTGCCTCTCAAGTGCTGGGATTAAAGGCGTGCGCCACCGCCGCCTGATAAAAGGAATTTTTAAAAGGAATTTCAAAAGACTTTTCCAAACAGAGAAATTGATACTGCAAGAGAGCAAGGGAGTACAAAGCAAAGCTGGAAATAGTAATTTAGTAATTATAGACCTCATCTAAGATTTTCCAAATTCTTAAAATGTATACAATAATTAACTGTTCTAACTAAACTGTGTGCCTCCTTATTCCAGCTAGGAAACTCCTGGTATACGCTGGCACCATAAAGATGAACAAGGAAGACGAGCCCAGCTGAGACCCATACAACTCTTTCTTTTTGACCCATATAGCAGTCCTGTGGGAAACAGCACCCATTCTGGGGTAATCGGGTCATGGGAGCACACAGCTTAACTGTTACTACCATCTCCATTATCTGGCAGTGTCCTCTAATGGGTGGCCAACCTACCCTCCTTTAAGGAGTCAAGGCTCATTTTTAAAAAAAAAAGCAATAGAACAAAGTGAACACAGCTGGAAAAGTAAAAAGTAAATTGATAAACTTCAAGTTAACTTGCTTATCACTTAGTGCAGCGCTCTCACTCCTGAGGGAAGGAGTGGCAGGCAGATGGCCATGTCACTACTGTCTGCCTTCTCCCTTCTCTCTTAACAGTGTTACCTTTCCTCCCCCCACTCCCACACCTCCCTGCTCTGGTCTTCCATTCTTACTCCAAAGGGCTTTTATCTCTTAGGAAAGGTAGATAAAAAGGAAGATAGATAAGGAGATATGATGATGATGATGATGATGATGATGATGATGATGATGATAACAATAATAATAATAATAATAATACCACCAAAGTAAGTTAGCTATTTTAAAATAAAGAGAAATGAAAAAGTCTGCTCTTGTCCTTTCGAAATCTGAGTCTGCATTTTCACGATGATGACAGAGCTCAACGGTACACTTCTTTTCTTTTCTTTTCTTTTCTTTTTTTTTTTTTTTTTTGAGACAGGGTTTCTCTGGGTAGCCTTGCTGTCCTGGAACTCACTCTGTAGACCAGGCTGGCCTCGAACTCAGAAATCCGCCTGCCTCTGCCCAAGTGCTGGGATTAAAGGCATGCGCCATCAAAGCCCAGCAATGGTACATTTCCTAAGGCCACTGTGAACCAAGTGTTTTCTGGTATTAATCCCTGTGTGCACCCGTAACCACATGGTGGCCACAGTGTTTATTGTTGCTGTATATGCCGAGGTTGCAGATGGAGGTAGAGATGAAGGATGACAGGAAGGATAACCTGGAAACAGGTCTTTGTCTTGGGGCTACAGGTGCCACTTCTACTGATGGTGAGTGTGTGTAAGCATTCGTGTGTGTGCTGTGGTGTGGAGACAACTAGTGGGAGTCAGTTCTTCTCTTTCAGTTCACGGGTATCAGAGATGAACCTGTTTGTTCAGCGCCTTTCCCCAACCCTCCCCACCCTAATACACATACTTAGGGATTTCTTTATAAGTCATTTAGATTCTGTGATGACTCTTTCCCTCTTACATTTGTCTTTGGTCAAATGTTAGGATAAGAGTAGAAACACCTCCTTGATTAGATTCCACATAAGCCAGTGTGGCGGTTTGAGTAAGGACGGCCCCCATAGGTGCATCTATTTGAATACTTAGTCACCAGGAAGTAGCACTATAGTCGAAAGTATTAGAAGAATTAGGTGTGGCCTTTGTTGGAGACTTGTGTAATTAGGGGTAGACTTTGAGGTTTCAGAAACCCATGCCAGGCCCTGTATCTGTTTCAGCTGTCAGATCAAGATGTAGCTCTCAGCTACTACTATGCTAGTGTCCTGCATGCTGCCACACTCCCTACAATGATAATGGACTAAACCCTGAAAGAAAGCCTCTAATTGAATGCTTGTTTTCCTAAGAGTTGCCTTAGTCATGGTGTCTCTCCACAGCAATAGAATGGTGACTAATGCCCCCCAGCCCAGCCAGTACCTGTGCTTTGGGGAAAGTTCGGTATCTCATTGTAGTCAAAGATGTCAGCCTGAGTTAATTGAGCAGTCAGCCCTCCTAAGCCGGAACCACAGATCACTGCCACTTGAGGTCGATGGGTAGTGTGCGACCGAAGCCACTCGGCAGTGCTCTGATAATCTTCGTATGTGAACCTAGGGATTAAAGGACAAGTATATAGGCTGTTAGCACAGAAAACCTAACAGGTCTTCTACGGCAGAGGACAGAGATGAAAGCCCAGCCTGTTTATTCAACCACTCACCTGTCTCTGCTGAATCAGGCCCACTAAAAGCCTCACAAGAAACACCCTTCATTCCAGAGCATGGCAAAAGTCAACGAAAGCCTGTTTTCATTGATGGCCCCACCTCAATTGCTCTGCACCCCCAGCACTAGGAAGCTCATACCTTTCCTTGGGACAGAAATGGAACCAGGTTTATGATGGAGTGACAATGCAAGGGCCTTGAATGAACTGAGATCTTCCTAAAGGCAAATCTCTCGCTTCTTTTTTTGTTTGTTTGTTTGAGATAGGGTCTCCCTATGTTGTCAACAACCCACCCCCATGCCCCCATTCCCTGCTCCAGCAGTTCATACATGGGGTAGATGTAAGAGTAGGCCAATTCAAAGTTGTGGATCTGAGCCTGGGTGGTAGCTGAGTCTACAGCTCCTCCACTGTCACCTGGGTTAGCTCTCCCTCCCAGGTGAGGGTGGGGCCAGCTCTCCGAAGAGCTGCAGCCAATGAGGGGCGGAGCCAGCTCTGCACAACCCTCAGACATTAACATATCCCCAGACTGCAGCCCAGAACATCCACTTGGGCTTTGGTGGTAACAGACCCCACTGCTGCAGGGCCATAGACCCAGACATGGCTCTCAGTAGCAGCAAGGTCCAGGGCCTCACCAGGGTCTCAGGTAGTACCACAGGCTCCTCACACCAGGCTCCTCCTCACTGCCCTCCTGTCTCCAGTTCCACTCCCTTCACTGTGCATACCCCATTCTGCTTCTCTTTCTATTCCGTCTCTCCATTCTCACTTGCCCATCTATTAGTGCCTGGAGCTTCTGCGTATCTGCAGTTGTCTTGGGCTTGCTCTGCTCACCAAATTTAATTGGTTTTTAATTTAAAAAATTAATTACATTTAATTTAGTTGCTGTATATGTGTGTGTGATGTGTTCAAAGCATGCCACAGCATGTGTGGTGGTCAAAGGATAATGGGTGAGTCAGTTATCTCCTTCTACAAGACTAGGACCCAATTCAGGCTTGGCAGCAGCTAGCACCTTGTCTGCAGAATCATGTCACCAGTCCTCAATTCTTATTAATAAGTAATAAGCACACTCCTAGAAGTCTACAGCAGAGCCTTAGTTTCTCTAAACATGTCTATTTCTTTTTTTTAAAGATTTATTTATTATTATAATTAAGTACACTGTAGCTGTCTTCAGTCAGATTTCATTACAGGTGGTTGTGAGCCACCATGTGGTTGCTGGGATTTGAACTCAGTACCTTCAGTAGAGCAGTTGGTGTTCTTACCCGATGAGCCATCTAGCCAGCCCTAAACATGTTTCTTTGATTCCCAGATACAGATCTCTGTCATATGGAATTAACTTTTTTCTTTTTCTTTCTTTCCTTTTTTTGTGTGGAGTTCTGGAGTTTGTTTTCAGACAGAGTCTCATATAATTTAGGCTAGACTAAAACTAATCCCTGATCCTCCTGTCCCTACAGTGTGAGCTATGATTCACAGTTAAGAAACTAAATGACTGTAAAACAACATAAAACCCAGGCTTATTTCACAATATTGGTTATAAAATGCCAAGCTAGTACTGGCTGTAGACACTACTTAAAAATAGAAGTTTGTAGCCGGGCAGTGGTGACGCACGCCTTTAATCCCAGCACTTGGGAGGCAGAGGCAGGTGGATTTCTGAGTTTGAGGCCGGCCTAGTTTACAGAGTGAGTTCCAGGACAGCCAAGGGCTATACAGAGAAACCCTGTCTCGGAAAACCACACACACACACACACACACACACACACACACACACACACACACACAGGAAGTTTGTGGGCCCATCCCTTCAGATGAAAAACTTGTTAAAGAAGTTAGGAAGCGTGGCACATGAGTTTAATCCCAGCACTCAGGAAGCAAAGGCAGGCGGATCTCTGTGAGTTCAAGGCCAGCCTGGTCTACAATGATGAGTTTCCAGGAAAAACCAGGGCTATGTACCCAGACTGTCTCAAAACAGTGGAACAAACAACCAAACTTGCTAGGAAGCTCTGTTGTGTTCCTCTTTCCACCTCCTGCTGCTCCCTCTCCCTCTCTACCTACTTTCAGCTTTGCTTCTCCCCACACTAAAGTATTTTGTCCTTCAGTGAGCAAAGAGCAATCAACTGGGAGCTGGTTGTGTAGTGAGGCAGACCTTTAAAATCCCAGTGTGGGGGGGGGGGGGGGGGGGGGGGGAGAGGCAGGAGGAGCTCTGCAAGTTTGAGGGTTCCAAAACAGAGTGAAGAGAAATCCTGTCTTCCTGTCTAATCAGCCTGGACCGTTTCACAGTCCCAAGTCCAATTCCATCACATTCAACTGCAAAGATCAAAGATTACTCTCGAGAGTGGAAGAACAGAAGTCTACATGAATTAAACACAACTAAAAAAAGCCTCCACAAGATTTTTTTTTCTTTCAGCCAAAGAGCCTTAAGTCTAAGCTACACAGCAGACCCAGACATTAGGATAACTAGAACCTAACCTGGAAGTATAGCAAGACCTCGTCACACTGCCACAGAGTATACTATAGGAAACAAAACAAGACTACAACACAACAGGTTATCCTCAGTGAAACAGCTAGGTAGGGCAGGGACAGAGAGCCACCGAGTGTCAAACAGACGCAATTAAGCAGGCAAGAATTTAATGCAATAGTGTCCTAAAGGGCCGGAAGTATGAGGCTTGGCCACCCGGCCATGTCCAACCATAGCTCACAGTCCCCAAGGGCAGGTCGGAGCTGAGATCATCCTAAAGCTACTGTGATCCCTACAGGTCTCCTAGTGAGTCAATCTAGGAATTCCCGACGCAAAATGAAGGGAGTTTGTTTGTTTGTTTGTTTGTTTAAAGTGGGCAGGAAGGAGTGTATAAGTGTCTGAGCAGATCAATGAATACAGATTTTCCAGCCTTAAAGAGACTCCATTCCTAGTTTGTTAATGCGACTTCCAGCTTGGAGGAAAGAGAGGGGCTGTCGTGGAAAGTGAGCAATTTTCCTTCTAAAGGAACTGCAGGATAGCACAACAGAATTATCTCCTGGGTTACCTGGTCCCCTAGAATGTAAAGTTGTGTTATTAAGTAGCCAGGGCTTGTACCTCCTTTTCCACATACATCCACATACACCACAGAGACCACGTTCCTGGTGACAGTGCCTACACTGCGCTAACCTGTTTCTTCCTGCTCCGGGGCGCCTCTACCGTTCCCGCGCCTGCCTGCCGCGCCAGCCGACCCACCATTCCGGAGCTCTGAGTCTGCCTCTGGGCTCGGTGCCAGGCCTCTCTGCATCCCCAGCAGACTCACTCCTTCTCTGGGCCCAGGCTGCTAAGTTCCCAGTTCTCAGAGACAGCCTTCCCCCTCGGCAGAACGCCCGAGTCCCCGGGGCCCGGCACTTACTCGTTCTCCATGGTGTCACCGACGGCCGCGACGAAATCCTGCCCTTTCCGCTCTACGGCGACACAGTCTGAGTCCGGTCAAGACTGTTAGTGCACTGTTCGCTGGGCTGGCCTTTATATCCCCAGCCCCAGGCGCCAGCCAATGGCAGTAGCCTTGTCTCCATGGTGACACACCCTCATCCAGAGGTGTGGCAGGAAACCTCTCCAGAGTTCGTTTCAAAGAGACCCACTCCTAGTCTAAGGCAACCAGCATGTGATTCCCGCACACATTCATGATTCTTCCAGCCAGAAAAGGAGGCCTGTGTGGGAAGAGAAGCGGGGTAGTGAGTCCCGGAACCGCCTATCTGCAACTCCATTCTCCGTTGTTTTATTGTGTAAGAATTTGAAAATCGAAAAAAATTCAAACCATTGATTGTGCAATCTTGAAATAAAATAAAACGAAACAGAGTCTGAGTTGCTTTCGGGAATAGGAAAGTGGTGCCAGGCGGGTAACAGTGCTGACTTGGAGCCTGCAGGATTTGGGGAAACACCTCGAGGCCCAGATGGAAATGAGTTCTAGATGGTTTGAATTCTAGGTAGGCATAGACAGGATGGCAAGTTGATTGGATGCACAGTACTGAGTCCAAGCAATTCTACTAACTTTGAGAACTCTTGTCAGGAAGGAAATTCACATAACAGAAGCATACATTGCCCACCCCCCACCCCCGCCCCCCGGCCCCCAGAAGTAAACAGTACACTGTGGAAAGTATTTGGTATTCCTTTTCTGTAATCAAATTTTACATAACCATTCATGCTTAGTTCTTGAAATTCTTTAACTGTTTCTCTCCTGCTTGCCAGTTTATACCACAACTCAAGCTACTGTTTTCCAAAACCTGTTTTTCTCATTCACTTAAGAAATATTTATTAGCCTGGTGGTGGTGGCGCATGCCTTTAATCCCAGCACTTGGGAGGCAGAGGTAGGCAGATTTCTGAGTTCGAGGCCAGCCTGGTCTACAGAGTGAGTTC
>JADRCD010237914.1:0-12518 GCA_019843815.1 Montemys delectorum
GAACATGCAGTTTACTAATCCTGCTGGAGAACAAGTGAATTTGGATGGAAAAATGAAATTGAATGCAGAGTATGACATTCTCAATTACTGGAACTTTCCAGAAGGTCTTCAACTTAAGGTGAAAGTTGGACAATTTTCCCCATATGGTCCACTTGGTCAACAATTATCTTTATCTGAAGATATGATAGAATGGCCCACCGCAATTACAGAGGTGAGTTGAGTATAATTGCAACACTTTGATCTACATGTAATAAAACACATCTTGTTTGAGCTACCCTCTACCTCAAGAAGCTATCTGCAGTAGACACACTCTCATAAAGGAAGAAGTAGTCTTCTAATGGAGGCTCACTTCAGGGCAGGCCCTATACACAGGAAACTCAGAGGTACTTGGATAGACTTTTAAATATCTCTTTTTATATCATATTTCCTTGAACACTTTTTAATCATACTGGTCTTTAGCTAGTGTGTGTGTGTGTGTGTGTGTGTGTGTGTGTGTGTGTGTGCTTTTTGGGTTTTTGTTTTCAGATTTTTGCTTGTTTTTTAACAAGAAAAGGAAAGGGATGGAGTTGAGTGAGTGATGAGTTGGTGGAGATCTGAGTTGTATTAGAAGATGAAAGGTTCATGATCGAAATATTTTGCATGAAAAGACTTAAAATACTTTTTTATATTATATTACCTATTTTTCTTAATGTTTTCTTTTGCAAGATTTTTTTTCCAGTTTTATATACCAATAATTTAAGTTTTCTATATTAATTTTTAAAATACTACTGAACAGCTAAAAATAATATAAGTATATAAAATATTAAATGATGTGTTTTATATTGTATAAGCTATACAGTTTCACAAAAATTAAAAATAAAATTAGCTGTGACTGAAAAAATTTATTCTGGGCTTTTGCTTCCTAACTACTTACTCACATATCAAAATGCAAATCTTGGGTTATTTGGGTTTTTATTTTCCACATACTTTAAAGTTTTTTATTTTACTTTGTTTTGGTTTGTGTATGTGTGTTGTGATTACATTTATGTCTGTGTACCACGTGCATGCCTGGTGCCAGCAGAAGAAGCCAGAAGCAGGTATGATATCTTCTGCAACTGAAATCATAGAAGGCTGTGAGTTGCCATGTGGTGCTGGGAATTGAAACCGGCCCTCATAAAAGAACACTCCTTCTCTTAACCACTAAGCCATCTTTCAAGCCCCATAAACAGCTACTTAAATGATTTTTGACTTTAAAAATAT
This sequence comes from Montemys delectorum, assembly GCA_019843815.1. Taxonomy (NCBI): domain Eukaryota; kingdom Metazoa; phylum Chordata; class Mammalia; order Rodentia; family Muridae; genus Montemys; species Montemys delectorum. The sequence goes on from JADRCD010237914.1 coordinate 1,240, forward strand.
TTTTAAGTAGCTAAAAGCTTGATAAAATCAGCTGAAAATATATCAATTATCTTAATAAAACATAAAATCTTGTTAATTTTATAATACACACACCAGATTTATTTAAAACAAAAACATATTATCTACTAGCATTTATTCTAATAGCAAAATTAGTTCACCATTTCATATGTCTACAGTCATAATAAAAACCTCATGCTTATCATTTGCATACTAAGACTATTACTAAAGAACAAAGCAATGCCAAGGATCCTACTGCGTATTTAGAGTTATTTTGATCAACATAAAACATTTTCTGGCATTTCTTTTTCTAAAAATTTTTGGTATTCTTGTTATTTTCTTTTTTCTTTTTCTGTTTATTACTTTTTAATTTAAATTTATTTATTTATTTATTTATTTACACTCCATATTTTACCCCCCACCTTATCCACCATCCAACTCTTCCAAACTCCATACCTCCTTCCCAGCCCCCTGCCTCCATGTGGATGTCCCCACCCCCTACCCCACCAGACCTCTGAACTCCCTGGGGCCTCCAGTATCTTGAGGGTTAGGTGTGTCATCTCTAATGAACACAGACCCAGCAGTCTGCTACTGAATGTGTGTTGGGGGCCTCATATCAGCTGGTGTATGCAGCCTGTTTGGTGGTCCCATGTTTGAGACATCTCAGGGGTCCAGATTAATTGAGACTGCTGGTCCTCCTACAGGATCAACATTCTCCTCAGCTTCTTTCAGCCTTCCCTAATTCAACAACAGAGGTCAGCTGCTTCTGTCCATTTGTTGGGTGCAAATATTTCCATCTGAATCTTTCAGCTGCTTGTTGGGTCTTCCAGAGTGTGGTCATCCTAGGACCCTTTTTTGTGAGCACTCCATAGCCTCAGTAATAGTGTCATGCCTTGGGGCCTCCCTTTAAGCTGGATTCCACGTTGGGACCATCAATGGAACTTCTTATCCTCAGGCACCTCACTATTTCCATCCCTGTAGTTCTTTCAGACAGAAACAATTATGAGTCAGAGTTGTGACTGTGAGATGACGCCCCTCTCCCTTATCTGATGCACTGTCTTCCTGCTGGAGGTGGATTTGGTTAGTTCCCTTTCCCTACTGTCTGGCATTTCAACTAAGATCCTTCCCTTTGAGTCCTGAGAGTCTCTCACCTCCCAAGTCTCTGGTACATTCTGAATATAGTGGAACACATGCCCTGTGGCATGGTTGGACATCTTCTGTGTGTATTCCCAAGAGTGGTATAGCAGGGTCTTCAGGTAGATCTATTTCCAGTTTTGTGAGGAACCTCCAGATTGATTTCCAGAGTAGTTATACCAGTTTGCAATCCCACCAGCAATGGAAGAGTGTCCCTCTTTCTCCACATCCTCTCCAACATGTGCTGTCACCTGAGGTTTTGATCTTAGCTATTCTGATAGGTGTAAGATGAAATCTCAGGGTCATATTGACTTCCATTTCACTGATCACTAAGAACTTGGAACATTTCTTTAAGTGATTCTCAGCCATTCAAGATTCCTGCCATTGTGAATTCTCTGTTTAGTTCTATACCCCATTTTTGGATTGGATTGTTTGGTTTTTTTGGTGTTTACCTTCTTAACTTCTTTATATATTTTGGACATTAGCCCTCTGTCAGATGTGGAGTTAGTGTTTTGTTTTTTTCCAATCTGTAGGTTGCCAATTTGTCCTATTGACAGTGTCCTTTGCCTTACAGAAGCTTTCCAGTTTCATGAGGTCTGATTTATCAATTCTTGATCATGAGCCATTGGAGTTCTATTTAGGAAATTTCCCCTGTGCCAATGGGTTCAAGGCTCTTTCCCACGTTTCCTTCTGTTAGAATCATTGTGTCTGGTTTTATGTTGAGGTTCTTGAACCACTTGGACTTGATATTTGTGCAAGGTGGCGAATATGGACCTAGTTTCATTGTCTACATGCAGTCTGCCAGTTAGACCAGCACCATTTATTGAAGATTCTTTCTTTTTTTCCATTTCATATTTTTGGCCTCTTTGTAAATGATCAAGTGTCCATAAGTGTGTGGTTTTATTTCTGGAACTTCAATTCTATTCCATTGATCAACATGTCTGTTTCTGTACCAACACCATGCAATTTTTATCAGTATTTCTCTGTAATACAGCTTGAGGGCAGGGATGGTGATTCCCCCCAGCAGTTCTTTTATTAATAAGAATTCTTTTTGCTATGTGAGTTTTTTCCCTTCCCAGATGAATTTGAGAATTGCTCTTTCTAACTCTCTGAAGAATTGTGTTGAGATGTTAATGGGGATTGCACTAAATCTTTAGATTGCCTTTGGTAGGATATCCTTTTTTAAAATGTTAATTCTACCAATTCTCGAGCATGGGAGATCTCTCCATTTACTGAGATCTTCTTCAATTTCTTTCTTGAGAGATTTGACGTTATTTTTATATAGATCTTTCACTTCTATAGTTAGATTTACTACAAGACAATTTATATTATTTAGGGCTATTGTGAAGGGAGTTGTTTCCCTAATTTCTTTCTCAGCCTGTTTATCATGGGTATAAAGGAAGGCTACTGATTTATTTAAGTAATTTTATATCCAGCCACTTTGCTGAAATTGTTTATCAGCTGTAGCAGTTCTCTGGTAGATTTTTTGGAGTTGCTTATGTATACTATCATATCATCTGCAAATAGTGATATCTTTACTTCTTCTTTGGCAGTTTGTATCCCTTTGATCTCTTTCTGTTGTCTTATTGTTCTTCCTAGAACTTTGAGTAATATATTGAATAGATGTGTGGAGAGTGGGCATCCTTGTCTTGTCCTCAATTTTAGTAGGATTGCTTCAAGTATCTCTCAATTTAATTTGATATTGGCTGTTGCTTTGCAGTAAATTGCTTTTATTATGTTGATGTATGGGTCTTGAATTCCTGATCTTTCCAATACTTTTAACATGAAGTTGTATTTTGTCAAATGCTTTTTCAGCATCTAAGGAGATTAATCATGTGTTTTTTTTTCTTTGAGTATGTTTATATAGTGGATTATGTTGATGGATTTTTGTATATTGAACTAACCTTGCATCCTTTTATGAAGTCTACTTGATTGTAGTAAATGATGGTTTTGATGTGTTCTTGAATTCAGTTTGCAAGAATTTTATTGAGTATTTTTGCATTGATATTCATAAGCAAATGTTCCTTGAAGTCCTCTTTTTTGTTGTGTACTTGTGTGGTTTAGGTATCAGAGTAATTGTGGCTTCATAGAATGAATTAGGTAGTGTTCCTTCTGTTTCTATTTGGTGGAATTGTTTGAGGAAAATTGGTATTAGGTCTTCTCTGAAGGTCTGGTAGAATTCTGCACTAAAGCCATCTGACCCTGGGCTTTTTTTTTTGGTTGGGAAGTTTTCAATGACCTCTATTTCCTATGGGATATGGGCCTGTTTAGATAGTTTACCTGCTCTTGATTTAACTATGGTATGTGTTATCTGTCTAGAAAATCATCCATTTTGCCTAGATTTTCCAGTTTTGTTGAGTATAGACTTTTGTAGTAGGATCTGATTATTTTTTGAATATCCTCCATTTCTTTTGTTATGTCTCCCTTTTCATTTCTGATTTTGTTAGTTTAGATATTGTCTCTGGACCCTGTAGTTAGTTTGGCTAGGGGATTATCTATCTTGTTGATTCTCTAAATCAACCAGTTTTTTGTTTTGTTAACTCTTTGTATCATTCTCCTTGTTCTATTTGGTTGATTTCAGGCCTGAGTTGACTATTTCCTGTCTTCTACTTCTCTTGAGTGTGTTTGCTTCTTTTTGTTCTAGAGCTCTCAGGTGTGCTGTTAAGTTGCTAGTGTAGGACCTCTCCAATTTCTTTACCAGGGTACTTACTGCTATGAATTTTCCTCTTAGAACTGCTTTCATTTTGTCCCATAAGTTTGGATATGTAGTGTCATCATTTTCATTGAATTCCAGGAAGTCTGTAATTTCTTTCTTTATTTCTTCCCTGACCAAGTTATCATTGAATAGAGTATTGTTCAATTTCTGCATGTATGGAGGCTTTCTGTTGTTTTTGTTGTTGTTGGAGACCAGCCTTAATCCATAAGGCTGATAAGATGCATGGGATTATTTCAAACTTCTTTTATTGGTTGAGACTTGTTTTATGCCTGATTTTATGGTCGATTTTGGAGAAGGTACCATGATGTGCTGAGAAGAAGGTGTATTCTTTTGTTTTAGGGTGAAGTGTTCTGTAGATATCTGTTAAATCCATTTGGTTAATAACTTTTATTAGTTTCAGTATGTCTTTGTTTAGTTTCTGTTCCAATGACCTGTCATTGGTGAGAGTGGGGTGTTGAAATCTCCCACTATTATTGTGTGTGGTTCAATGTGTGTTTTGAGTTTTAGTAAAGTTTCTTTTATGAATTTGGGTGCTCTTGCATTTGCAGCATAGATGTTCAGAATTAAGGCATTCTTTTGGTAGATTTTTCCTTTGATGAATACAAAGTGTCCCACCTCATCTCACTTTAAAACTTTTGGTTGAGTCTATTTTATTGGATATTAGGATGGCAACTCCAGCTTGTTCCTTGGGACCATTTGCTTGGAAGACCTTTTTCCAGCCTTTTACTCTAAGGTACTGTGTCTTCATTATTGAGGTGTATTTATTCAACGCAGCTAAATGCTGCATACTGTTTGCATCCAGTCTGTTAGTTTTTGTCTTTTAATAGGTGAGTTGAGCCCATTAATATTGAGAGATATTAAAGACAGATGAACATTAGTTCCTGTTATGTTTCCTTTTGTGGGTGATATTATGTGCATATGGTTCTCTTCTTTTGGCTTTGTTGTGAGATGATTAATATCTTGTCTTTTTTTTTTTTTTTGACAGGGGCAAAAGAACTTCTTTTATTAATTGGGAACTCAATCCATTTGGAGTATTACAAAGGTGTAATACTTTTCATTTATCAATGAAAGAAGTTAGAAATTATCCCCCTCTCCAAATCAGCAAATGGCAAACAAATACCCTTAAGAGTCACAGTCACATATAGAGTGTGTCCTAGAAAGAACAGCAAGACAGCTTCCTCCGACCTTCATGAGTTTCATCAAAAATTGGATCCACTCAAGTGTGGAGACAAGAGGCTACTTTCAAGAAGGAGTATGTTATTAAACAAGGCATATCTATACTCCTTCCTAAGGGCACCAGGTGGGGACATATTTGCTAAACTGGACCTAGGAAGTGGAATGTGGAAATAATCTGTCCTCCTCCACCCTACAGGCTGGCCTCTGGTTAACAAATTTTAAAACACAAGTCTAAGAAATGACCCCATACACACCCCAAAAGGAGAGAAAGGTTGAGGAAAAAAACAAAACAAAAACAGAAGACACTAAGATGCCCCAGATCACTCTCAAAAATGGAACCAGGGAGCAGCTCTGACAATTTGAATTAGTCTGTTACAGTCAACACAAGTATGCCTTGCTTTTAAACAAAACAAAACAAAATATTTGTGGGATTTTTGTTGTTTTCTTTTTAAACAAGAAAACAAAACTAGCACTCATGGCTTTTCAGACAATACATAAGGATTCAAAATTAACTATTACTAGAAGGGCAAGGAAGGGGCATACTAATCGGCCTTGTCTCACATGAGTACATGTGGGTAGGTGTGGGGCATTTGTCATTATTGCAGAAATGAATTTTGATTTTTAATCTTTAGTTTGATTTAAACGTTGCTTTTATTATGATGACAACACCAGCTGTGCAGAAAGGGCTCTGGAGATGCATTTATAGCAGCACACACCTGTGGCTCTTCTTCGGTTCTAGAGGCTCAAGGGCAGCCAATATTGCTTCATCAAACACATTCTTCAGGCCTCTCTGTGTGAGGGCAAGAGCACTCCACATACTTGACAGCCTTCAGAGCCCACACCAGCTTTTCAGCAGTCTCTGGAGTAATAGCCTTCTGTTTGTTCTTGGCAAGGTTCTCAATAGTAGAGGGATCATCTCTGAAGTCAATTTGAGTCCCAGCAAGCAAGAAAGGAGTCTTTGGACAGTGGTGAGTTACCTCAGGCACCCACTTTTCTTTCACATTTTCAAATGAGGATGGAGAGACCACTGAGAAACATATTAGAAAAACATGTCTGTGGATAACTGAGCAGTCATAGTCTGTCATAATCCTCTTGTCCTGCAAAATCTAAAAGTCCAAGAGTGTATGGCTCTCCACCAGTCATAACTGTGACTGCATAGTTGTCAAAAACAGTTGCTACATATTCCGATGGAAATTTGTTCATTGTGTAGGATATCAAGAGACATGTTTTACTAATAGCACCATCACCAACAACAACACACTTAATTATCTGCATTTTGGAAATAGTTTTATATCCACTTTTAATATTTCAAATTAGATGTTGATCTCAGCTTCTCTGCTGGGGCATTGGCACACTGCCATCTTTTCTTTCCTTTGGTGGAGGCACCCTCCTTGTGTTGGAGTTTTCCTTCTAGTGTCCTCTGTAGGGCTGGATTGGTAGATAGGTACTGTTTGAATTTGGTTTTGACCTGGAATATTTTGGTTTCTCCATCTATGTTGATTGAGAGATTTACTGGGCATAGTAGCCTATGCTGACATTTATGTTCTCTTAGAGTCTGTATGACCTATGACCAGGCTCTTCTGCCTTTTAGTGTCTCTGTTGAAAAGTCTATACATTACTTGACCCTTATCTCTCCCAGCTTTTAATGTTCTTTCTTTGTTCTGACATTTAGTGTTTTGATTATTATGTGACATAAGGATTTTCTCTTCTGGTCCAATTTACTTGGTGTTCTATAGGCTTCTTGTACATTTATCGCCATCTCTTTCTTTAGATTGGGGAAATTTTCTTCTATGATTTTTTTTTCAAGATGTCTTCGGATACATTGAGCTGGGAATCGCTTTTTGGCTCTATTCTAATTATTCTAGATCTGGTCTTTTCATTGTGTCCTGGACTTCTGGCATGTTTTGGGTTAGGAGGTTTTTATGTTTTGAATTTTCTTTAACAGTTGTATCAATCTCTTTTGTAGTATCTTCTATACCTGAGATTATCTTTTCTATCTCTTATATTCTGTTTGTGATACTTACATCTATAATTCCTGACCTCTTTCCTAGTTTTTGCATTTCCAGGGTTCTAGTTGTATTTTCTTTATTTTTTATACTTGCATCTTTAGGTCTTGGACCACTTTATTCAATTCCTTCACCTGTTTGATTGTGTTTTCCTGTATTTCTTTAAGAGATTCATTTGTTTCCTCTTTAAAGGCTTCTTCTACCTATTTTCTTGTGTTTTACTGTACTCCTTTCAGTAAGTTATTTATATCCTTCTTAAAGGGCTCTATTATCTTCATGAGATAGGATTTTAGGTCAGCCTCCTGATTTTCAGGTATGTTGGTGTATTCATGGCTTGCTGTGGTGGGAGAACTGTGTTCTGATGATGCCCATGTATATTGGCTTATGTTGCTTATGGTCTTGTGTTTGCCTCTCACCATCTGGTTATCCCTGGTGTTTGCTAGTCTGGGTATCTCTGTCTGGATCCTGCCTCTTTAGTCCCTGGGTTGCTTCAGGTCTCCTGGCAGGCCTTTGGCTCTGGCTGTAGCAGACCTCCTGTGGAGCATTCTGACTATGGGGTCTTCAGAGGGAAAGAGAAGCTGCTGATCTGTTGCCCTGGCTGCAACACATCTCCTGGGAGGCCTTCAGACCATTAGGTCTTCAGAGGAGCAGTCAAGCTGTTGTCCTGTGTGAAGCTGTTCTCCAAGGGGTCTGAGAGACTGTGGTTTCTGTTTCTCTGTGTGCAGCAGAACTCCAGGGAGGCTTTCAGTCTTATGGATCAGTGCTTTATTCAGTAATTATCAGCAATGCTTCCTCCTGCTGCCTGAGAATAGATGCTGAGTGTCCCACAGGCAGACACTATTCAAAGAGAAAGCCTAAATGGTATGTCTCCATCAAAACCTACCTGTTCAGGGAATCCCCCAGCCCAAAAGGAGGTGAGAATAGTGTAATAGCCACAGGGGATGGAGGACCCCAAGAGAACAAGGCCTTTGAATCAACTAAGCAAGATGCATACAAGTTCAAAGGGATGAAAGCAGCAGGCACAGGACCTATATGGGACTGGCCCCATGTGCTAGGTCCTCTATGCATATTGTAGCTTTCAGTTTCTAATTCAATAGATGAACTAATGAGTCTCCGTTTCTTGCTCCTGCTTTGGGAGCCCTTTCCTTCTGTTAGGTTTCCTTGTCCAGCCTCAACATAGTGGGGTTTGCTTTATCTTACTATATTTTAATTTATCTTGTTTGGTTGCTACCTCTTAGAAGCCTGATATTTTCTAATGAGAAAAAAGAAGAGTGGATTCAGAGGGAAGAAAGGTAAGAGGAACTTGGAGGAGTAGAGAACAAAAGGTACACTATAATCAGGGTAGATTCTATGAGAGAAGAATTTATTTACAATAAAAGAAAAAATAAGGCAAAAAATTCATCCATTTCTTTTGGTTCCTCAGCTCAGTGGAATAGATTGTAAAGTATATCCTTATGCTTCTCTAGATTTCCTCCATATCTGTTGTGATTTCATCCTGCTCTCTTGAATTTTCTTTACATGGATCTTATTTCTTGGTCTTTTAGTTACTTTGACTAAGGGTTTGTCAATTTCATTGACTTTCTCAGAGTCCACTCTTCCATTTTATTTATGCATTGTATTTTTGTATGCATATATTTGTTGCTTGTATGTTTGTCTTTATTGATTTCAGCTGTGAATTTGATTATTTCTTGACATATATTTCTTGTAGGTGTTACTTCTTTTTATTCTATACTTTTGAGTTTGCTATTAAGTTTCTGATGTGATTGCTATCCAATTTTTTTGATGTAGCCACTTAGAGCACTCAAAACTGCATTCTTTGTGTTGCATATGTTTGATTTTATTGTCGTTTTATTTACATTCCATAATTAAATCTTTTTAAATTCCTTCCTGGTCCATTTTTCATTTGGTGGTGAGTTGTTAAGTTTCACTAAATTTGTATACTTCCTGTACTTGATATCAAGCATTAAACCATGGTGGTCAAATAGAATAGAGATTGTTAGGTTGATTTTCTTACATCTATTGAGACTTGCCTTCTGTCCAAGTATATGGACAATTTTGGTGCAAGTTCCATCAGCTGCTAAGAAAAAAAGTATATTCTTTTGTGTCTGGCTGAAATTTGTTTCAGAAACCTGCTAGGTTACTTTGTGATGTTGCTTAACTCCAGCATTTTCTCTCAGACCACTGTTAGAAAATGCTTTTTTAGTATCAACAGAAGCAGTAGAGATAGATTAGATTGGAAGACTGAGTGGATTGTTGTAAAAAAAATAAGCTAGGGCCACATGAAGAGGCAGACTTTCCACTGTTTTTGTAATTACCATACAAAGTAAAGAGTTGTATGGCAACTCTTGTGGCATCTTCATACATACTTTGTCCTACTTGCCTTCTTCTCCCACTCCTCCCCCTCATCCCCTGTCCCCATCCTGACAGCACCCTTCTTCTCTACAAGCATCTGCTTCTGCTTGCATGCTGTACATATTCTTTGACCAGCGTGTTTTCTTCCTTTCCTATGGTACTTTTTCTACTTTCAGGATCCATACCTCCCCATAAACATACTCATATACTCATACACAAAAATTAACATGTATGCCTGTGGAAATGGATCAGTGTATGTGTGATGGCCGTGCAATCATAAGGACTATTAAAAAAAAATCTCGGGTAAAGAAGCTGGAGATGGCCACTCACTTCGAAAACCTTGTAGTGAGTAACTTCCCAAACAAAGAAGGGTCACTGAGGCTTGTTTGCCAATCAGTCTACTTTAATGGTAAACTCTAGTTTCAATAAGAACTGAAGTTTCAGGGGAATAAGAATGATAGGCTAGACACTGAACATACTCCTCTAGCCTTCAAGCTCATACCAGTGAACATATGTAATACAAACATATACTACACATATACAACATACAGGAAAGCAATTATAAATAATCAAGGTGAAATCCTGGGTTCACAGATAAGAGGAAACATGGAACGCTTATCATTTAGAGTCTCACTTAAGTTACTTAAAACATTAACTCCCAATCCCACTCATTTCCTGCAATAGCCATGATTCTGCTTTTTGTTATACATACATACAATCCTATTGTGTATAAGAACCATACTTTCTTTAGCTCTTGATGAGTATTTGGCCTGTTTCTGTCAGCTAACTATTATGAATAGTACAGCAGTAAACATGGAGCTCAGTGGTATGTTGGCTTATGTGAAGATGTAATGAATTTGTGGGCACAGCCATTGGAACAGTTATTGCTGCAATTTCTCAAAAAGGAAATGCAGTATGCCAACAAATGTGAAAAGATTTGACAAAATGCCTTTGACCTTCACCAATTACTGGAGAAATGTCCGGTTAAATGGTGTTCCCATATCTCAGATTTTTTCAGAAGAAAATAATATTGTTGTGCTTTATATAACCTTGAGTGATCTAGCCTATGAATAATCAGACTTCCTTTATTAAATGTAAATTTGTAATTTATTATGAAGGGAAATGTAACAATAAAAATCAGGTTGGTGGTACAGTTTACACTTTTGTGCTCTCTTGCCTAGAATCCCCTGATTTCCCATTTCAAGTGTTTAGCATCAACAAGGAAAAGGAATTTGGAACCCCTTTCACGTTAGACCCTTTGGAGTCTATACTCCAAGGTAGTATATCTGAGTCAGTGCTTCACTTGTCTTCAGTGTCCTTTGCTGGTCTTCATTGGTCTTCATTTCATAGAGAGAAACACACCAAAGAACTTCACATGGTATTCCAGCTGATTCTTGCCTTATCTGCTGATTTGGTGGAGTCTTGAAGTTTCTAATGGGTTTAATCCCCGCTGTTGATTCATGTTTGGTGATTGCTATTGGCCTGGATTGATCATATTCTAACAACAAAGAATGGAATCACCCCCAAAGAACTACTTATAAACGGGCCCTCAACCCCCTTTTCCTATAAAGCTTCTTTTTCCCCTACCTCTGATCTGTGGGCTAGAACCCTGAATAATATAGGTTTGGAAAATCTAAGCCTGTACATGTCCCTTTTGCCAGAGCCAAAGAAAGATAATGGGAGTGGCTCCTTTTGGAAGACAGAAAACAATTTCACAGGTCTGAGGAGTCCTGAGAGCAAGCTTTGATATATCCTCCAGAAATCCTTTTGTTTATTCTGCCATGTCTAGCTGAACCCTGATAGTCATCTTTGCCCAAATCATTGGGCCTTCCATTTTGTGGGGATGGAGGTACTAACTTTGGACTTGATAGGGCCTACCTACACTTAAGAGTACTTTG
>JADRCD010237915.1:0-10667 GCA_019843815.1 Montemys delectorum
CCTATGCAGGACATAAACTTTTAACATTAATAGAGACCAACTTATTTTATATGATTCATGCTTTTATTCATCTAAAATATTATCAACAAACCCAATTTGATTTATGTTTCCTTTCACAATGGTTAGCTATCAATGCAGATAGAATATCTCCTTATATATTTAAATGCTAAATAACCTTCCTTGGAATTATATAGCTTTCTAATACAGATTTTATCAAGGTTATCTCAGCGGTGTGTCTAGTTATATCCTTATTTGAATTCTGAGTTATCTTACTTGATAAAATAAACACTCAACAAAAATATTAGCCATGCCTTTTTGCTGCCTCTCACAAATTTGTACAATACTTATGTAATTCATAAAACTCTAGAGCATCTGTGAGGTTTCATTAAACCATGGGATATAATTGCCAGTATTGAGTTTTTCAGCATATCTTCCTGTCCTGGTCATTGTAGTTTATAGTCATCACAGCTGAATGGAACTTCTGACTAATTTTTTTTTTTTAACCTTAACACCTTGCAAAGTTCCTTTTTGGTATTGTCAAATTTCATTTCCAGGGACAAGACTTCAAGATCAGGTCTAGATTGTTCTTTCAAGGTCTGTGTTCAAAATATGTATTGTCTCTAGTATCAGGGTCTTATATATTCAGTGTTTTAGAGTCAACCAAAGGCAAGAGCAACAGCTAGCCTCTCAAGGAAGTGTCTCTACCTGGCACCAGTAAATCTGATGGTCTATGGATTTCAGATACAGCATTTTCTCACCAAGTTATTCATATGTATATATGAGTAATATATATCTATATATGTAACACTCAATTTTTCAATGTCTCAAAATATTTTCAACTATTTTTCTTTCTTCTTTCTTTTGTTATATTTTTGTTTGTTTACTTTTTTGAGTTAAAATTCCTTTTTTAAGCCCTAACTGTCCTGAAACTTGCTTTGGAGACCAGACTGACTTTTAACCCAGAGATCTGCCTGTTGATGGTTTCTGAGTGCTAGAATTAAAGGTGTGCATCACCCCTTCTCAATTCTATTTTTCTATTATAAAGTTTAACTAGATTCCATTGTCCTATAAAATTGATTTTGAATTTCTCTTTTAGACATACATATTGTGTTTATGTCCTGGAGCAAAGTACTTACTACAAATAATTATGAATCATTACGTTCAGTAAAGCATACTCACATATCAAATATCTAATAATAGCTATTGATTATCTAATATGTCCATAAATATAAACATGAATTATTCTTTATTGAATAAAGACAATAATTGACAAATATAATTATATAGAGTAATATTAAATAAAGAAAAAACAAGCAACAGAAAGCATTAAGATTTTACAAAATGTTTAACAAATATATTTTCCAATGGTGTCTTAATTTTAATAAGGTTTTCTGTAAACTAAACATTCATCCTAAACTTTTTTATCCTTACAAGATGAAGTAAATGCCTTGTGGTTAGCGAGAGTACATTCTTACACTGTAATTATAAGGTCTCTTCTCAGACAAGTATTATGAACTAGAAACTTATAGCATGATTTTTGGGAAGACCTATCAGATTTATTTGCAAAGTCATTTCCAGAGGATCTATAAAACACATTGCTCTATATAGTGTTTAATTATTTCTAAATAAAAATGTAAAATGTGAGTGATAGTCCTCCACAACACGTCTGTTTACTATATCATCTTTCCCACAGTAAATGTTAACACATCACTATTAGAAAACACACACTATGAGCTGGGGAGATGACTGAGAAGTCTAGAGTACTTGTTGCTCTTCCAGAGGTCCTAGATTTGGATTCTAGAACTCACATAGCCTTGCACATGATCTGTAACTCTAGTTTGATGGTACCAGATGCCCTCTTCTGGGCTCTATAGGGACTTCCAATGCACATGGTTCATATATACACAAGCAGAAAAACATTCATATGCAAAAATGTATCTTTTAAAAACATATGTAACCGCTGGGTGGTGGTGGTGCACAACTTTAATCCTAGCACTTGGGAGGCAGAAACAGGTAGATTTCTGAGTTCAAGGTCAGCCTGTTCTACAAAGTGAGCTCGAGGACAGCCAGGGCTATACAGAGAAACCCTATCTCAAAAACCCAAAACATGTAACTATATTACCTGTAACATGAATACCACAGACAGACAAAAAAGACAAATGCAAAACTGCATCATAAATGAGTATCTTGTTGCTGGAGTTTATTTCTAGATTCTTAACAATGGATACTAAATATGCTGCCCCAATTTTATGAGCAACTTGCAAGAAATGAGTTTGGGAGGTGCAGAGATAATGGCTCAGTGCTTAAAAGAACATAGCACTCATGCGCACATAGGTGTGTGCATATAACCATTTACAACACACACACACACACACACACACACACACACATACAAGTTAAATCTGTACAACCACTCTGGAATAAATCTGGATGTTCCTCAGAAAATTGGAAATAGAGCTACCTGAAGACCCAGTAATACCACTCATGGGACTATACCCAAAAGATGCCCCAACATGCCACAGGGCCATGTGTTCCACTATGTGCATAACAGCCTTTTTTGTGATAGCCAGTAGCTGGAAAGAACCCATATGTCCCATGACAGAAGAATGGATGCAGAAAATATGGTTCATTTACACAATGGAATACTACTCAGCTATTAAAAGCAAGGACATCCTGAGTTTTTAAGGCAAATAACTAGAACTAGAAAATATTATCCTGAGTGAGATAACTCAGACACAAAGAAACATGCATGGTATGTACTCACTAGTAAGTGGATATTAGCCAAAAAAGAAGTACAGAATCCCCAAGATACAGTCCACAGAATTCAAAATGTTCAACAAGCTGAAGAACCTAGGTGAGGATACCTCAGTGCCACTTAGGAGGGAGAAGAAAGCAATCACAAGGGGGAAGGGAAAGGGAAGGAGGGAGGAGGGAACATTATTTGTTATTGGGTCGGGAAAAGGACTGAAGCACAAGCAGAAAGAACGGAAACAGGCAATCTTGGGAGGTAGGAAGTTGGGAGAACCCTCTAGAATGTACCAGACACCTTGGACTTGAGATACTCTCAGAACTCAAAGAAAGTGACCCTATAGGAAATGCTGTACAATGGGGAGAGGGAACTTGTAGAGCCCACCTCAGCAGGACCGTGAAAGGCAGCTTGGTTTCTGGTTGAGCTAAGGCTAGAAACCCCAGTGACACTAAAGGGACAGTAGGCATTTTGCCTGATTCCCAGCCACCAGGTTCCTATTATTGACCACAGCTCTCCATAGATTTGTGGCCTTCAGTCATGTAAGGGCAATGTCCCAAGCCCATCTACAGGTAGAGGATGTGACCTGTGGTCATGTAGCCTCAAGCCAGATCTCCATTTTAATGAGTTACCTAAAGGCCTAGGGACTTAGCCAATAAACTCTCCTTCTCAGACACTCCTCCCTGCAAAAGGTATTTAATCTCATGCCCACCCTTAGAAGTAGAGTACGGTTTTATTCATTCACTTTCTGTCATGGCAATAAATGCTTTCAAACCATGGACTGCCTCTTTTCACTGGGATAGTCCGTGGGCAGCCATGGAGGACTTTGCCTATAGAGCTGCTGTCTAATCTCATTTAAAAGGCTTCTCTTCACTCCTAGCCATGGCTGCTACCCACTCCAATCAAGCTCAAACCCAACAAGCAAAGAACTATGCCCTTGGGATGAGCCAGAGCTCCCCCTTTTTCCCCTTGGCCCTGGGCTAGATCCAGCCTGCAGGCCCCCACTCCATTCTCAATTCTACCAAGGCATCCATCGGCAGCTAGGTGCCCAAGAGCCTGATAACAAGATGACCCTGGCCTCCCTGCAGGCCATGGAACCCCTGAGCCAACTACAGCTGTTCAGCACTGCAGACCAAATTTCCCCACCCCAGAGCAGTGTCCCAGGGCTTCCCACAGCCCTACACCTGCCCAGCAACAGCATGGGGTAGGCAAGGTCAAACTTCTGAAATCCTGCCTCCCCAAGTGGCCAAGCCACATGTCAGAGCAAACAACTGATAAGCTTACACATCACCAGCAGAAGGCAGGGTATTAAGTGAGGGGTAAGGTTGCTATCCCACAGTCAAAACTCTGACCAATAATTGTTCCTGTCTGAAAGAATTGCAGGGATGGAAATGGAAAAGAGCCTGAGGAAAAGAAGGTCCAGCAACAGGCCTAATGTGGGATCGGTTCAAGGAAAGGCCCCAAGGTCTGACACTATTTCTGAAGCTATGGAGCACTCACAAATGGGGATCTATCATGACAGTCCCCCAAAAGACACAACAAGTAGCTGAAAGAGTCAGATGCAGATATTTGCACCCAACCACTGAACAGAAACTGCTGACACCTGTGTTGAATTAGGGAAAAGCTGGAAGAAGATGAGGAGGAAGGTGATCCTGTAGGAGGACCTGCAGTCTCAATGAACCTGGACCCTTGAGATCTCTCAGATACTGGACCACCAACCAGGCAGCATACACCAGCTGATATGAGGCCCCTTACACATATACAGCCAAGGACTGCTTGGTCTGCATTCAGTCAGAGAAAATGCAACTAACCCTCAATAGACTGGAGGACCCAAGGAGTTTAGAGGTCTGGGGTTGGGGGAATCCTCTTGGACACAGGTGGGTGTGGGGAGGAAGTATGCAATGTGCAAAGAGCATATATAAAATTGTCTATGAACACTTTATAACTAAAGCATGATAACCTAAAAATTGACTTTCTAAAATGTTGCAAGAACTCTTTCATTTTTGAGAATACACACACACACACACACACACACACACACACACACACGATATCAAATTAAAATAGGATATTGAAGTATTGATGTTAGTTTACAGACTGAGTAATAATGACAAGGTATAATTTAGATATCCTACATGCAATGTGCTGAGGGAGTAGAAAGAAATGATTCTGAGCTGTCGCCAATGACAGATCCCCAGCATTCTAGCTTATCTGCTGGCCCAACTTCCTTTAAGACAGCTCTTTAGAATACAGGTTATATGTTCATGGAATAAGTGTAAAGCAAGAAGTGTGTGAGCAGACTTCTGCATGCACATCCTTGTCTTTGTAGAGGAAGCACAGCCAAGGACACCTGATAACAAGGGTTTTCTTCTCCATTATCAGGCCACTGCAGTATCAAGTGTTTTGCCTGCTTGATTATATAGATTTTGTATCTTAACAGGAGGTACAAAGAATCAATGTGAAAAGGTTAGTGTGTCAAGGGAGGCTTTGCAAATCTTAGACCAATGGTTGCAGGAATGAGAAATACTCAGTCACAAACACTGACAGAAGGAAACTAGTTAAGCTTTCTCTACACCATTTAGTCCTGGCTGATGTGTGTTAATTTCTGGCTTGCTATTGAACTGCATTGCTACTTGGGCTCCTTTTTTAACAACTCTGGCTCCTTTCAATGCACTAAGCGAACAATCTCCTTTTATCCCTCTCTTGTTATCACTCAGTCTATATTAGCATGCATGTTCATTTGGAGGTTTTTTCTGATGATATCTTAGTTATTTACTATATATTAGATTTTACTCTTTACTAAGCACAAGAACATATTAAGTAAAATCTCAGTAGTTTTGCCAAAAGATTAATTACCTTAGTCATAGATTCAATGTTCCCACTAATTACCAGATAAAAATGAGAATATATCTCTGTCAGGATCTGAGCAGATTGGAATGATAGGCCAAGAAACATTGACATATGGGAGTAATATGGTAGTGAATGACAAATGACAGGATTAGAGAAAACAACCAGAATCATTAATCCATAAGCAATATCATCGAACCCTATTGCCTGCCTTTAGGCTAAAGGTACAGGAAAGGAATGGAGTGGAAAGGAACTTCAGCCAACTACAAGACTTACATGTGGAAGATTATCTGCCAGCAATGGTAACATTGGAAAAGATAATGGATAAAGGATAATGGAGATACTGCATGAATGACCTTAGCCTCCCAGTGGAGTATTGCCATTGTTCGAATCAAAGAGGAAACCAAGCACACCAAAAGGAAGTACCCATGTGCTGAAGTGGTATTGTGCTTGCTACACAAATATGAAGACAGAGAGATTAGATCTCCAGAACCCACAGAAAAGTAATGCATGACTCAGGAGTCTACAATTGGCAGACTAACTGGCTAGAATTTGTGAGCTTGAGATTCAGTGAAAGATTCTGTCAAAAATAACAAAAGTTGCAACTAATGTAAATAAAGGGCAGTCAAATTTGAGACTCCATACCTAGGCACACAGATTTACTTGCACACATATGCATCCATGTTTGCAAACTTGAATACTCACAGCACTAACACATGCAGGAAGAGGGGAGATGTAGTTGAAAGACACTTCTAAGTTACAGAATAGTGAAGTAAATAAAACTAAATGTAAAGAAACTTAAAATAATTGTATGAAGGCTTAGAGAGTGAAGACATCATTTTACACTCATTCTAAGCTTGCTTATAAGGCAATATAATTATCCTCTAAAACATATAAGAGAAATTATACACTAATTTAACAAGATAAATAAAGTCCACCAGACCAAACAAAAGGCTAAGTAAGATAAGAATACTAAGATGTAAGCCAGTACTTCAAGATCAAGACCTTGAGAGAAGGAAATTCCATTGGAAGAAAGCTTAATACTATCTGTCACTCTTCACTTAAATGACAGCACAAGATTCTATAGAGTAGGAAGATGCTAAGAATCTGAGTGGAATACCTGTGTAGATCAGATCATCTAAACAGTTTTTCCCCAGTTTTGATTGGTAGATAAAACCCAGAAGCCCAGAGATATTGCCAGCAAAAAAAAAAAAAAAATGAATATACAAGAACCCTCAATAGAGGTGCAGCACCTATCTCTTTTCTAGCTTGTTCTTTATATACTGGCCAAGTTTTAAAAAATCCACATATGATTAAATATGAAGAGATTTGTGTTTATGTGATTTTTTTAATGTCTATTTCACAATAGTAAGAATATAAAGAATAATACACTTTAGAAAAGACAGCAGAAAACGAACAGTTTTCACTTGTGAGACCAGAAAGTAAATATCCCTAGAGGTAATGTGGAATTAAAAATATAACTGCTTTCATAAGTTTAAATTTACTTAATGTACCAGGGATTGGAAAGTCCTGTTGGGAGTTGGGAGACATCCTCTTAGAGACAGGAAGGAGGAGAAATGAGATGAGGAACTATGGGAGAGGGGGACTGGTAAGGGGGGGGATGGCTGAACTGTAAAGAAATAAAAATAATAAAAAACCACATACTTGAACTTGGTTTTTAATAGTGTGGTAAACATCTATGGCAACCAGATACTAAAGTGCATGTTACAATCTGAAGCTACAGTTTCCACTAAGACTCCAGCTTTCATAAGGAGGTTACAAACATATCAAGGAACTAGCTAAGAGAAAAAATTAAGATAACTACACAAAAATTGCTATTGACACAGAAATGATCAGAAGCTAGCATTAAAGTGATTTAAATGAGTGTAGAAGTTGAAAGATATGCTAGATTTGAATTTATTGCACATGTTAAGTGACACATACAGAAAAAGAGAAATAGTTCAAATTGTAAGAATTTTAATATGATAGATTAGAGCAGAGAGTGGAAAACCATAGCTTTGGGACTAAATATGGCATTAACATTGTTTTGATATTTTTATAATGAAATAATACCTACCTAATTATATATTACATTGAAGTGTTTCGTGGCAAATTCAGGATGCCTAATAACAACCTGTGGTGTGTATGCATCTCAAAGCCTAATATATTTACCACCAGAATATTCATATAAAAAGGGATAGTGCATGAATTAGACAAAGAACAATACAGGATTGGAAACAATATAGCAGAAATTTTCAGAATGAAGAATGAAAGAATCTTAAAATTTACAATAGCAAAATGAAACACAGGTCTCGGAGTAGTCTAATTAGTGCATATTTCAAAATGTATTATTGTGTCTGTATAATATGTTAGAGAATATGGGCATACATGTGCCATGACATGTATGTAGTCCAGTGACAACTTTTGGTGTCAGTTTTTTCCTGTCACTATCTGCCATAAAATCAATTTAGCCTGACATGCTTGCAGAGCAAACACTTTTCCCTGCTAGGCCATCTTGTCAGCCCCTGAACACTGAGTTTCTTGTAATTGTTATAAATTTCAACTTACTTGAAGTTGATAGGAGAAGGTACTCTTGCTGTTCTGTATGAAATGATGGCTAGAAGTTTTGAAAATGTAGTGAAATTTATGATGCTAAAGACTAAAGAATTATTTTCTGTCTCAAGCAGAGTAAAACAATAAAACACCAATGCCCACAAATATAAGGTAAAAAATTATTAATAATGTGAAAGTGTACCTGTGAAGGGTTATATATGTGTAACTTCAAAGGAATAATAATACAAATCAACGGTTTATTATCCTCAGCCCAAGGAATAAAAGTCAGGCAATAGAAGAATATATGTTTGAAAAATTTCACTGCAGATACAAAACCCTACATCCTTATATTTCAATGTGAATAACAAATACAGAAAGATTTTCAGTTAAAGTACAAGTCATATGAAAATAATCATACCAAAAACCATTACTGAAAGTAATCCTTAGGTAAGAAGATATTATACACGAGAGGAGGAAATGTCCGTAGGAAATAAACAGTAATGAAAAACCAATATATGTATTCTAAACATACATTAAGTACAAAAATCGTTAGAATCCCATACAGCCTAATATATATACATATATATATATGTATATATTATATGTATATACATGTACATGTATATATATGTACATGTATATACATATAATATATATATAATAAAATGCATGACTTTCATGTAATCTGTAAACAAGTACCTATGATATGTTAATACACATACACCACAAAGGCACAATAAATATAAGAAGTACAGTAATTGCATCCATGCCATGGCAATGAACAACAACTCTCGAATTGTACTTAACGCTCGTTTGACCAAAGGAAAGCAATGCCTGGTACAGGAAACATAGATCCCTACCCTGGACTACTGAATTCACAGATATCAAAAGAAAACTTACAAGTCACTTTACAAAAATGACATAATCCCTAACTATAATATAAAGACTTGTATTTATAACCAATTTTAAGCATAGCCCTCACTTATCATCCAGGAAAACTCTTTTTGCAACACACAGAGACCATTGCAGAAACCATAGCCAATCAAAATACAGCATTCTGTGGTTCAGTCCCAAAGAATACATCAATAGGTAAAATTCCTCACCTAAGGTTCAGAAATCATTTCAGAACAGAGAGAATAAAGATTTTAAAGGCCAAAGGATCAACAAGAGTGCTATGAGACGGTCTCACAGTGAATTCAGAAGCTCTACTCATGTAGCCTCTCCAACATGACTTCTTAAACACAAATTGAACAAGAAATGAGCCAACAGATATACTAACATAGACAAGAGAAAGCCTAGGAGGCCCTGCTCTCTACACAAAAAAAACTATAAGCACCTAAGAAATGCTGAGAGCAAAAGAAGAGCACAGCAGTTGCTTGTTCAAAACCAAATGGCTTAACCCTGAAGAAAGAGATACATACAAGTAGCATTATAAGCAGGTTGTATTTATGCATGTATAATTACATATATATATACATACATATATACATATATATAAAACATATACATGTATTTATATAATCGCAATTAGTGAGAATGAGGGGCTGGATTTGAAAGAGAGTAAGAAGAGGTATGTAGGATAATTTGGAAGTGGAAAGGGAAGACAGAAAGGATATATTAATAATATAATATCAAAAGTTAATGAAAGGAATTTACAAAAAATTCAAAGGACATTGTAAATGTGTGTCTACATAGCCACTTTATTGATACTAGAAAAAGACAAAATCACAAAAACACTTCTTTTACTTTGAAAGTAGAGACAAATTAGATCAATAAGAAATAATATTTGCATTTTCCAAATCAATTACCAAATTAAGGATTTGGAAAACCTAAGTTATTGAATTCTAGAAAGTCCTCAACGTTGCCTAGAACACTATTGGATGCCTTGCAACAATGATGCATGAATATTGTAAGAGAAAAACTGATAAGGGCTATGCAGGGTTATACATGCCTCTATTTCAAAACTTAGGAGAAGGCAGGACAATCTGAATGTCAAGATCTGTCTTGGCTACAGATGAATCTAGGGTCAGTTTAGCCTACATAAGAACCTGCTTCATGCCAACAAATCAATGAAAGAACAAAAACCCAAACAAAAGAAAAGAAATCAATAGAACACATAACATCATTTAATCTCCTTACTTTTTTGGGTTGGCATGATAGCTTGAAAGTAGTATATTCCCAAAGCCATGTGCACCAACCTGGGAGTTCCCCTCAGAATATTTATTGAGAACACAGTCATAAGAAGCAACCCCATTTAGGTGGTTAAACTGTAATTCAGTAACTTCAAGGCAGTAGGCAACTGAAGTCGGAGGATGGAGAAGAAGGGGAGAAGTACTCTTCCAGAAGATGTTTGTGGGGGGGAAAAAAGACACAATCTCTTAGGACATCAAGGACTGACTGACAACCCTGAAAATCATAGAGATCTAGAGATACTGATGGTGTGGTACCTTTACCCTAAAAACGTGTGAAGATTTGGTGATTTAGTATTGAAACTAAAAGCCTATATTTATCACAATATCAA
>JADRCD010237916.1:565-19963 GCA_019843815.1 Montemys delectorum
AGTCACCACAGCATCAGACAGTCACCACAGCATCAGGCACCCACTTCTTTAAACCACTCCTCCTTTGGAAGCCCCCAGAAAAAAATGCTACAGTGAAATGAGAACCCAGAAAGCAGTTGGAGCTAAGGGAATTCACAGGGCAGGGACAGAGTTATAGTACAGGATGACAGCCATATACCATGGATAGAAGCCAGTGAACTAAGTCAAAGAGCTCGGAGGAAGCAGTTGTGTCTGCCTGAAAAAACTCTGGTTCTAAGAATCTCTGCACAAAAGAAAGCATGAAGCAGCCCAAAGGATAAAACTGAGACTGACAATTGTGGAAAGAAAGAGCAGTACCCACGCAGAAATTAGACAGCAATTTGATGACTACAAATAGGACAGATGATTCCAGCAGGTGATAAGAGTAAGGTCGATTTCAACAACATTTTGTAATTCCTCTATAAATGCTTTCCCAACAGAGAAAGTGAAAACCAAGTGAGAAAAAGGCTAACAATTCCTAGAAAGCTCAACTTGATTACTGTTCTTAAGCTAAAAATATATAAAGGAAATTGTAATATTTTCTAAAAGTCTTAGAATGCAGAAGTCAGCATATGTATTATGGACATAAAAATCAGTAAATATGTATGAAGATGGCATGATGAAACCAATTACTGTGCAAAATAACCTAAACAGTTACGAAAAAGTTAAAAATGTACATTTTTAGTTATTTAGAATAGTAGCATGCCCAAACTGACAACTGGAAAGCAGTAGGGTGAGAATTCAGTGAGCCTCTGAGCACATGAACACTGCAGTACATAAAAGGTAACTGTTATCTACATTGGCAAAGCCTTGGATTCGAGAACTCAGACTCCAGATGCAAAGCTACCAGAATTGACACTGGTTCTGCTGTTACTCACTTTGGGGAACTCGCTCAGCCTCTGATGCTCAGCTTTCTTGGAACACTGGAAATGTATGACTCCATGAAAACATGCTAACTGTTTTCAAGTATATAAGAAGTCACACATAAATGTGCTCTAAGTTTTCTTTTTCCCCTAAACCACATTAAGGAAAAACAAAACTATTTAAGTTTCAGAGTACAATCCTATGCTAGAAACTGCATTCTACCAGCAGCGATCGATCCCTAGGACACAGGTGACTCCTGAGAGGCTGTCTCAATAGCAGCTGCACAAACAGCAGCCTGGTTTCTTTTCTGCTCATCATTTACGATTACAAGTAGATGGTGGTTAATATGAATATGAAATATGAATAATGAATCCTCTTGGTTTCAGTTGGTAGTTTTGTTTTGAGATAGACTTTTTATTTTAAAGACAGGTTCACACAGTGGCCTGGAACTTGCTGGCTTTGAATTCACAACAATCTGCCTTCCTCTAACTCCCAAGTACTAGCCTTAAGTGTGCACCACCATACCATGCTCAGAAGTCCTGGTAATCTTAAAATACCAAATACTATAGTCGTCATATTTAGCCTTCTATCATTCTGACAGTGGAATACCCACTCAGAGTCACAGACTCTAAAATAGGAAAAAGCCTTACCTGAATAGCACTGCTTTCACAGGGCAGAACACTGCTTTCTGCGAGAGGCGACATGCACATATGAGAGTTTTCAATACTGAAGGCAATTCCATTCACGGAATCAGTCAGGGCTAAATTCCCATTATCCACTGGCTCTTTGATCCAAGTGCTTTCCCCTACTGTGTCTATAGGATCGACCATATCTACGGTGTCATTTTCCCTCTCACTTTCCACATCCTCCAGCAGTGCTCCCTCTTTCTCAGAAGTACTAGACTGACTCTGTGTAACAGACATGGCAGTGACAACTAGAGGCTCCCCATGAGCCAAAGTCTCACAGTTCAACTGATGAAGAGGAACTGCCACAGCATTTGCGCCTAGTGGAGTAACATCTGTGGTGGAAACATCGGCTTCTTCATCTTCACTGTGAGCCTCAAGAGTAAAAGGTATCTGAATCAGTGAGGACAAATACTGAGGGCCACCTCTCAGTCTCCGAGGAGACCAATTTTTGATTGGTGAGCAGCCATCTATATACGGGCTCCTGATGCTCGGGTTAGCAATCCCGGTAGAAGTTGCTCCAGATGAAGCTTCAGGAGAATGAAATGTAAACCTTTTGGGTTCTGAGGGAGTAGAGGGAAAATCGTATCACAAAAACAGGAAAACAGAAAAGTCATTTTTAAATGGTAATCACACTTCATGCCAGAAAAAAATGATGGGTTCCTGATACAGTTGTGCTTACTGAAGTGAAATTTTAGTGTTAAAAACAACAGAAAAGACCAGTGTATATCTCAATAAATTCAAGCTCAAAAAAACGGTTACTATTTCTCTTTGCAAATTTTAACTAAAAATGTTTTATTTCCTATGAATTATTTCTTCATAATTATACTGCATTATACCAAGATGGCTCACATACATAGAAGATCCCTATTAGGCTGGCTTTTGGACAAGTTAACAACAGTACTAGGCAACCGTGTAAAAACTGTGGTGTTATTATATAAAATACTTATAAGGATACCCAAAGGCAAACAAAAACTGGAAAATAGTATTTACAATAATAAAAAGCCTAACAATAGTCAAAGTGATAAAAGTGCTTCAACTTAATATTGCTTCCAACGAAAAACTCAGTTGATACAGCCTTTGATGATAAGAGTAGTAAAATTCATCCAAAGCCTTAAAAGTCTGGGCAGAGGAGCCACAGAGCTCTGTAGCACAGCACCTGCCTAGTACGTATGAGACCGGAGTTCAATTCTAGTACATCAAGGGAGAAAACAGAGCCTTCAAAATATTGGACCCTTCTGACGAAATTTTACTTCTGGGAAACTAACCAGGGCGATTTTAGTAAGGCAAAAACAAAAGTCAGACAAGCAGTGTGATACATGTATGAAATTGTTCAAGCGCAAGTTTTCAAAGTAACAATTTATTTGAGTGACCTGTGAAAATAACTATAATAAATGCTGTGTGAAAACGAAAGAACCATGCATAACTAATGTACAACTGTGTTTATTGACATACCTATATTTATGTTTATACCCATATATACAAAAGGTAAGCTTTTAATTTTCTAAATGTTTACTATGAATCAGTTTCCTAAAACTATTAACCTTTTGGAAATTGGTAAATTTCTGAACAGATTTATTTTAAAAACCTTAACTGGCATTGGGGATTTAGCTCGGGGTAGCAAGCACAAGGACCTGGGTTTAGTCCTCAACTGTAGAAAAACAAATAAGCAAACAAACAAACAAAACCCCAAAATACTATCCCCAGCACCAGCAGAAAAATCAAAAAACCATAACCGAGTGTATTTTTCAGGATTTGACGATTTGACTGTCAAAATCTGTTTCTGTAAGAAGGCATGTAAAACCAACTTCTCTCTAAAAGTGCCGTCTCCTGCTTGGGGGAAGGGAATACTGATTATCAAACTAACTCGATTACAAAAGTTCCCGAGAATCCTGGACTCTTCAGGGCAAGTTACACCCCACCCCTTTTGTTGAATATGGCCCTCTTATTTAATGATAGACTGTAAAGAGGAGTTCCACATGAGGAACCTGACATTCTACTCTATTTTGTATAACATTCTTTATATCACAGTCCTTCCTACAAACACTCCTATACAGCCTGTTCCACTGCTTCATCAAGTTCACAGCTTCTCATTCTTTGTGTTCTATCCATGTGCGTTCCTAAAACTGTAAGTTCAGCCGGCTCAGTCCGTATGTTCCTTAGCTACACAGGGCTTTGGGGCTCACCACACGAGCATGTCTATTGGTGCTGTCCTTGTTCAGGACATGTTTAGGCAGCCATGATGGTGAGGCTTATGGATGTTGCTTCTTACATTTTTAGGACAACACAGCAGACTCCCTGTCCCTCAGGCACACCCCTCCTTTTTTTTTTTTTTTTTTTTTTTTTTTTTTTTGGTTTTTCGAGACAGGGTTTCTCTGTGTAGCCCTGGCTGTCCTGGAACTCACTCTGTAGACCAGGCTGGCCTCAAACCCAGAAATCCCCCTGCCTCGGCCTCCCATGTGCTGGGATTAAAGGTGCGTGCCACCACCGGCCCTTTTTTTTCTTTTAAAGATTTATTTATTTTATGTGTATGAGTACACTGTAGCTGTACAGATGGCCGTGAGCTATCATGTGGCTGCTGGGAATTGAGCTCTGGCCCTGCTCGCTCCAGCCCCGTTCACTGTAATTCACTGCAGCTGTCTTCAGACAGCACTAGAAGAGGGAGTCAGATCTCATTACGGGTGGTTGTGAGCCACCATGTGGTTGCTGGGTTCCCCGAACTCAGGACCTCTGGAAGGGCAGTTAGTCAGTGCTCTTACCCGATGAGCCATCTTGCCAGCCCAGAGTTTTTATCTTAAGTCACTGTTCTACTGTGAAAAAAAAAAAAACCAAACACCATGACTTGCTGGGTGGTGGTGGCACAAGCCTTTAATCTCAGCACTTAGGAGACAGAAGCAGGGGGATTTCTGGGTTTGAGGCCAGTGTGGTCTACAGAGTGAGTTCCAGGACAGCCAGGGATACACAGAGAAACCCTGTCTCAGAAAACAAAAGGAACGCCATGATTATAGTAACTCTTATAGAAGCACATACTCAATTAGCGGCTGGCTCACAGCTCAGAGGGTTAGTCTGCTACAGTGGTGGTGCACATGGTGAAGGAGCAGCACAACTACGCTCTGACCAGCAGACCCAGGGAGAGAGCGACTGGGCCCGGCACAGGCTTTTGAACCCCGATCCAGACTACAACTCCTAATCCTGGTTCATTCACAGAATCCCACTGCCTATGACTAAGCATTCAAATATGTGAGCCTCTGAGGGACATTCTTACTCCAACCACAGCAGCCTTACTAGGTAGCTCAGGCCTCTGCTTTGCAAGTACTAGAATTTATAGCATTAGCTAGTACATTTGATTGACATTGTTCCTTTTGTTAAAATAATGTTTGTACACGTTAATACCAGAGCGTTCATTTAGAAGTGCTAGCAGGACCTTTAACAGATGTTAGCTGTGTGTAACCCTGAGAAGTACCTGAGCGCGGCGTCTTCCCTACTTTAAGTGCGATTGGTGAGAAAGTGGGTGAGGAGAGAGCCGACGGGCTGGTACTTATGCTCCCCAAACTGTATTTTTTTGCACTGTTCTGAATGGGGCTGGAAGAAAACTGTCCCTGTGATAAAAAATAAAAATAAAAAGTAAAAATCAAGTCAGTAATCTGTGACTATATTTAACTTCTCTTTGTCATGGTTATACTGCCCCATCTTTGTCATCTTCACAACATGCTTATACACTAGGAGTTCACGAGAACCAACAACAAAGGCACCTTGCAGCAGAGACAAGACTGCTAAAGATTCCTGACGTAAGATTTCAACATAAAATGAATTGGGTTTAAACAAATCATTCATTGCATTTCATATCAAGTAGCTGTCCATGAAAATATCTCTAATTTACTCCCATCAATGCCAATCTAGTTGTTACATGGCTAATCTTTTGTTAATTCAGTAAGTAACCCAGGCTGCGATTCCTTGAGACAATTTGTACACCTCTCTACCTCTAAGTACAAAACTGAAGTCTGCTGGAATCATACATACACACTGAGAAAATTCCCAGGAAACTAAATACCCAAAGGGAATATTCCTGGATGTAATTTGAGTATTACATCCAAGCGTATCCGTATCTACGACACACTAGCAAGCCACTTCTTATGGCACATGGTGTCTGAACAGGGCTTCTACACTGTAATGGAGACAAATCCATTGCATAAAACACCTCAAGAGATCCTCGGGCACTGCAGGGAGGACTTCTGGGATAAGCTGAAGGTAAGGAGTCAGAGATGCTCCCATTCACATCTAAAAATAGCTTTCTTCTGAGAGATGAAGAACTGAGGTTCCCAGGAGATTGGTCCACAGAGTCATCCGCTCTAAAATAGTCTCCTATATTTACCAATAACAAAAAGAAAGCTGGTCATTTTAAGAAGTAACTACATTTGTAGAACCCAATTTTTAAAAAAGTCATAAAACATGTTTGAAAGTTTTTCAATTATATGTGTGTATAATGCTTAAAATATTCCTTATTTTTGTAGTTTTTCATTATTTATTTGCTGCTATTTGAGTCAGGGGCTTACTATGGTACCTAGGCTGGCCTTGAACTTGTCACAATCCACCTGTTCCAGCCTGCTGACTGCTAGGAGTGTATGACCACGCTAGACTTGTTATCAGCATTGTACCAGAACCATTCCAATGTTAAATCAATTGCTGCCCACAGTAAAGTTCACTATGATAAAAAGACTAATTCAAGAAACGTTCAAGAAACAGAAAAACTTAGAGGACAGGTTCCTGTTGAATGACAACACTACCATTCACAAAAAGCCAACAAAATGAAAGCCTCTGATTTAAGTTATGAAATACTCAAGTCATACAGCATTTACCTAATATGGCTTCCAAATTAAAATCCACAGGAAGAGACAGCAGAGTCTGGCAGGCAGCTAAAAAGAAGCAAAGAGATTGGAAGTGTGCACATGCAAAAGTATGTGGAGGCCCATAGCATGTGCTGCGCATGCACCTGCCAACCAGCCCTCCCGCAGCCAGCTCCAGGGAAGGGGACCAGTCTGCTGGTGCACTCCATTCCATGCCCCGCCTGCCACCTTCATTTCCTACAACTTCCTGATCAGAGCTAAGGGCAGATGCTGGCCCCAGCTACGAGACTGGTACTTGAAACTGAACAAGACACCAGCAGACACTAGGGGAGTTCTCACACTAACGCATCTGTGCTTTCTTTAAATCTTTCCCAAACCAGAAATCAACTCACAATTCACATATTTTACACAAGGAAGCAGCACATGACCGATATTTTTTTCTAAAGCATGGCTGAATACAATTTGTTTTAACATAAGTGTTTTTATTTTTTTATTTTTTATTTTTGAGACAGGGTTTCTCTGTGTAACCCTGGCTGTCCTGGAACTCACTCTGTAGACCAGGCTGGCCTCAAACTCAGAAATCCACCCGCCTCTGCCTCCCAAGTGCTGGGATTAAAGGCGTGAGCCAATATAAGTGTTTTTAAAAGTCAGTTCTTACAGCTCATTTACAAAACAATTTCTTAACTTGAAGTGAATGGTACAGTAGGAACTGTGCTTACGTTAAATGTAGCTTACTATGTAGCATGTTCCTTTCCAGACCCTGTTCACACCTACCATTGCATTTCTGAGGAGGGAGACTTGGCTTTTTCCCGACAGGAGAGTCACTATTGCTATTTAGGCCTGTAAAATATTTTAAATAGAAAATCATAATTTTATACTTATTTAATTCAGGGTTACATTTTCCAGAATAAAATGCTATACACTACAGTCTTTCATATTTTAAGGATAAATATCTAAAGTTATAATTTCCGTACATTTCTGTTAGATTATTTAACAAATAAAAATAAAAGATTACCATACTAAGAAAGTATTATGTAATTACCAGTTTTTAATGACAGATAATTATATGTGGTTTTGATATACAATTAATGCTTTGATATATATATACATTGTTGAATGAGCTCATAAGGCCAATATACCTCAAACAGACTATGCCATTTAATTTCCCTAAAATGGGTTTAGAAAAACTCAATTAAAATATTAGATTATTTTCACAAAGAAACTCTGACATGTGATGAATAAAACTATATTCAATTTCATCATAGTCAACAATACATGTTGCAGTGCATGCTGGTGCACGCCTTTAATCCCAGGACTTGGGAGGCAGAGACAAGAGGATCTCTGTGAATTCAAGGACAGCCTGGTCTACATAGAGAGTTCCAGGACAGCCAGAACTGCAGAGACCCTGTCTGAAAAAAAAAAAAGTTCATGTTTTTAAATCTTCTATTTTATAGCTTATCAATCACTAGATCCAGTATAGAATTACAGAGTTGACCAATCCTAACAGAGAACAGAAAAGGGGTGGGTCAAAGCCTGAATGTGGGTTACTTGTTAAATACTGTCGGAATGGGCACAAGAAAGACAATGTTGGATTTTATGCTCCCTTGAGTCTGAACACCTTCATATTAGGCTTCCAAAGCCCTCAGAGTGTCGGTTGCCATCTGTTTTACTGCTGCTCTCACTGGGGCAAGCAAATACTACATGAAGCACCTTACAAGAGGAAAGACTCTATCTAGTACACATTTCACCACAGCAGAACACAGGGGGGGGCAAAGGAGAGGGACAAGATACTCCCAAGGACTTGTCCCAGTGACCCACTTCCTCTAAGGCCCCACCCACCTCCTAAAGTTTCCAGACTCTCCCAAAATAACTGGGGTATCACTGCCTGGCAACTAAGCAGTATGATACAGTTTCCTCCCATTCTTCTCCAGCAAACCCAATGGAGGTAACAGAGAATAGCTGCCGTGTACAATGCCTGCTAGACACATGGATGCTATCCTTTGGATGTAGAGCGTTTCCCAGTGGCTCTCGTGTTAAGGGCTTTATCCTCAGCTTAGTGCTCTCTACAAATGTATACGCTTTAAGGTGTGGGCTTCCCTTGAAGGTCTTACTGGGCAATAGGGTAGATCCTTGAAGGGGACAGACGGTCTGCAGTCTCCCTCCTTCCTCTCTTCCATTCCTGGCCACAATTAGAGCAAGTTCCCTGCATCAAGCTCCCCTACCATGATGCACTGTGCTGCTACAGGCCCAAAGCAAAAAGGCCAATCACCTGAGGCCTAAAACCTCCAAATCGGAGCCAAAATAAAGCTCGTGTTTACCTACTACGCATAGGCTCTGGGTTTAATGCCCAGCATGGCATTCCCTAGATATGGTGGTCTATCAACAGTAACCTCAGAATTCAACAAGCACAGGCAGGAAGATCAAAGTTCAAGCCTCAAACACAAGACCTCATTTCAAGAAAAAACAGAAAGAAAAAAAAGGAGGAGGAGGAGAAGGGAAGAGAATAAAAGAAGGAAGGAAAGAAGGAGGGGAGAGAAGAGGCATTCTACAAAGGGAAGCTTCCTCTTCATTAGTCTGGACATGAAGTCAGTCTATTCTCTTTGGAGGAGGCCACACTGTTTCTGTCCTCCAAGGGTGATGAGAACATCTTCAAACATACGCCTATGCACATGCTCATATAAATACAGCTTTACAAAGCTACTTTGGAACAAACTCTTTTTGTCTAACTGCTTGCAATAGGTGCAGGAGTGCAACTGCCCTGAAAGCTAGTCACCTAGCTTTACCTGAAGCAGCACAGCTCTGCAGAGCATCTCTTGACTCTAGAGTACAACGAGCTGGGCCCCTTTACAAAGATTGTCTTTTCTGCATTTTTCTGATACTGCCTCACTTCAGAAAAAAAACTTTCTCAGAACATAAATTACTACTAAAACCTAAGATTATATGAAGATATAATCATCTGTAAGGAAATCTAATACTAAACAGTGGGAATGGGGAGAGGCTAGTAGTTATGAAAATGTTTTGCTATTTCCCTGAAAAGGAGTTAATCTTATCACACTGAGATGGAATTCGCAGCAGCCTCCTACTGAAGCCTGTGAAGGGGTCCTTCACTGTGTTTCCCTACAAGCATGGTTGTGGAGATGCATGTTGAACCTTCACATTTACGTAGTCCCTGGATTCCGCACCCTGAGTACTCACATTTGCTGGGATGAAGCTCTGGAGGCTGTTTTCCATCATGGTCGGTCCAGGGAGAAGGCACGATAACATCTTTAGTAAAAAACTAGGGAAATTCAAGTTGTACAGTTAGGCATACGCTCCCCACACACGGGGTGAAAAGTACCGTCATTGTTTTCAAATAACCATCAAGGGTGTCATATATACTAACTTGGTAATTTTAAAATGTTAATATTCAACACAACTGACCAAAGTTAAGAGGGAAGAAATGTAAAGTACACATAGAAAGAAGTCTTATACTTTAAATCGACCACTTAAATGTGAAACTTATAAATTCAGCTAAGGGTATTACTCAGGTAAATCACTTTTGCTTTCTCTGCCGATTTGTTTTGGGTTTGGTGACAAATTTAAGGTTAGAAGCAATAAATGGAGATAAATGTAAGTAAATGGTATTCTGGACTTAGCCCGAACTAGCTCTTAAGATCTGATTCTAAATTCTCAGGATTTTGGACAACTTTTGTTAAAGCCAATACTATAAGTAAAAGTATATAAATTTACAGTTAAATAAATCATACTGATTCAATCACTCAAACCATATTACTTATATATTATTTCACATTTGCCAGTATCTATGTTTTTGAGGTTAATTATACCTTGGGTATATATATATGGTGGAATCTGTCTCATTGTGGTGTGCTGAATGGCAACCATACTTTTCCCATTCAGTGATATTTTAGTAGCTGGAAGTTGGCTATAGTTTGAATATTTACAGTATAGGTAGCAGCAATCACTGAAAACAGACTAGGTTTACAAAGAGAGAGCCAGCTGGTACTCATGTCCCTCTGTGTCACAAGCCATTCTACTCAAATGAACAAAAGCCATCTCTATTTATGTATGTATTTATCTATCATCCTTCCATCCATCCACCTACCTATCCATCTTCTCTGTCTCTCTCTCTGTGTCTCTCTCTCTGTCTCTGTCTGTCTCTCTATGCATCTTTTGTTCCTAATGCAGTACTTTCCCCTTCCCTTTGTTTCCAGGGTAGAATGTTTTCTTTTCGCTGTTACAGAGAGGACAAAAGCTTATTTCCTTAACTAAAGGTGTGCTGTGTCTGTGGGGAAATCAGGTGAAATTAAAGGGAATGGGCAGGAGAGAATGCTATGGGAAAGTATAGAGGAGGTTACTTAGGAAGTGTCACACACGCTTACATGGACACGCACCATTAACTAGAACCCAAACATGACGAGTTGAAAGTAACAAGTAGTGCACAGGCATCTGAAAGTTTGGTCAACAGTCAGTATTACAAAAGCAAATTAACAAGCAGCAGCATCAGAGACAAGGAGTGGAAACCCTCTGGCAACAAGGTAAGGTCACCCGCACCCACCCAGGCTAAGAATCTAGAACCTCCAGCTTATCAGTCCACTGTAAGAAACACATGCACAGAGCACACACTGTAATAATGAACACAATTTACCATCTATCAACAAGGCATTATTCATGCACTTACTAAAATACAAAAATCTATATGGGTGATTATTTGTAAAAATCTAAGAAAGATCAAGAAAAATAAAATAAAATCAAGATGTCAACCGAAATGAGGATAAGCCTGTCTAGCATAATTAAAGGAGGGTATTGTAGATATAAAATTAGTCCCCATTATACAGGAAAAGCTGCAGCAGTTTCCTTCAGAGACTGGTAAGGACAGCTTTTGTTCTCTCTTTACTTTTGACGTGTATATATAAAATATCCTCTGGCTACAATATACTAAAATCTGACAACCACTCTGATTTTATTCCCCTAGGTTTTACCCATTGAAATTTCCTTGAAACAACATGCAGGGTTCTATAAAAAGAAGGTATTTTTCAAAGTGTTAGAAAACTATACCTGAGACATTGAGCTGGGGAAGAGCAGGAGGGGAAATTTAAAACTAGACATAAAAAGGAAAACAAGGTTTGTCAGGAGTAAGCATTATACCATTTTCTAAAACAAGGTTATAATCTGAAGTATAAGGGACAGAAAATATCTTAGAAAAATCAAGGAGGGGCCAGTCACCTGACTCCAGAACAGGCCATTAATACAAATCTTTGAGGGTACAGATGAGTCAGTGTAGCTAAGGAATAGAAATGTGTAGTGGAGACCAGAGGGCAAACAGGAAAGCTCAAACGGTGAGCTGCTCTGACGTGAATCCTTTCTGAGGAAAGAATTAGATAATCTTTATACTAGCTTAGCAGAATTAAACCATCTTATGAAATACATTCTAAATCCTTAAGAATTAACAGAAAAAGACAAAATTAGTGTGTATGGAAACTAGACAGTGGATGACTAAAACTACGCAGCTTCCTCTATATAAACTCCAACCAGAATCAGAAGTTTGTGCTCATCCGTCTTCTGAAAGCACGGGGAAGACAAACTCTGTTAGGCCTTAAGCAGGAAACGATGAACAGAGAAGAGTGCCCCACACCAGACCAACCTAGGCAGAGAAGCGCTAAGCTCATGACTTCCACGAGCACTAAGAGAATTATCGAGACAGCTGAAAACTAAAGGCCTTGTAAAGAGCTCAGAATGGTTCAGGAATAGAGGGGGAGGGGAGCACTGCGGACCGGGGGGGGGGGAGCACTGCGGACCGGAGGGGAGCTGTGACAGTGATGGATTTCAAGTCTTCCTAAAGGAGAGGGCACACATGCAGAATTCATTGTTGGCTAGCTTAATGATCATAACAGTGTTCAGTTACCTCTTCAATGGCTTTTTGTCTTTTGTCTTCCACATCTTTATCTATTCTATACAGAGATAAAGAAGAAAAATAACCAGGCCATTATTTCAACTTATTAAACATTAAAAAGCATTTAGTTCATGGAGGTATTCTGACATTCACATTAGCTGTCACAGTTACTACCCTCTTAGTCAAACTCTGGATGGAAGAAAACTTTCTTTTAAAAGGCTAGTGTTGATATATCCAAGTTCCTACCAATAATATAATTTAAATAAAGTGCTTTTAAGCAACAGCAATAAAGTATTTCATTTGATAGAAAACTAACAACTGTCCAAATTCCTTTTTTTAATTACAGCAATTTCATTATAGTGGTAATTTTAGGATAAACTTAATTCTGAAAGGAAATTAAGACCCTACTGTTCTGAATAGATAAGCAAAAATATTAACTCTAAAATATACTAACAATATGAAATTTTGTCCAAATAAATACCTTTTTATTTTAATGACATACAGAATTACATCACAAATTTTTCTGCTATAAAATTTAGTATAAAATGTCGGGTCCCAAGCACAAGGCAGCACTGCCAAGGCTGCGGCAATCACCCTTGTAAGACCACTTCTTTAGCTTAAGCCAGGAACGAATGCTTGCAATCCACCCACAAATTGGTAAATAAAATTTAAAAAATAATTTCAAATTATTTTCCTCAGTAACTGCTCATGTACATAGCTGTCCCTGCTTTAAAGGAAGGGGGAAGAAAGGAACCCTGTATTAGACTTTGTGCATTTCAGAAATTAAAAGTTAAATGAATTTTTTTTTTTTCCGAGACAGGGTTTTTGTGTAGCCCTGGCTGTCTTGGAACTCACTTTGTAGACCAGGCTGGCCTCGAACTCAGAAATCCGCCTGCCTCTGCCTCCCAAGTGCTGGGATTAAAGGCATGCACCACAACCGCCTGACTTAAATGAATTTTTAAAGTCAAGGAATTATGACAAAATAAACTATGATGATCCGAATGCCCTAGCATGGGTGACAGGCCCAGAGTCTAACAACTTAGTAGCATTCACTATCATGGCCATATGATAACCATATCAAAATAGCCATATATGCATTAATCTAGCTTTAGCCCATTCCAAATCCTTCTGCAATTTCACCAGAGGGCCTCGAGCCTGAAATATTCAGCTAATTTCTGGAACCAGGTAATTGGTGGAATTGAAAACTCTACGGTGGCAGATAGGGCAAAGTACGTCTAACACAGGACTGCACACCACATCTGCACAGAGGCGGCAAGTGCTCTGAATCCTGATACACCTGAGTGAGCGACACATACCAAAGGAAGGCCTGACGCCCTGGCTAGTTAAGGAGAGGTGTCAGAGGCCATTGCTTCTCTCCAAGAATGAATTGACACAGAGTGTCACTTCCTTTGGTAGTCTTACAAGCATTCAATGAACTACATCAGTAAATTAACATTAGAATAGATTCCCACTTTCCTCCTATACAACAAATCCATCTACTGGAATACACTGAAATTCTCTTTCTAAACTCAGCCAGATAACACATCCCTATTTTTGTAAAATATATTGCAACTGTGGGCTACTTGTCCAGTTAGCTTTTCAGGGCAGGAGTAACGTGCAGTGCCTCAGAGCTCAGCAAGTGTCTCCACCAGTGACATCACATTGTCTGAATTCAATACACTGAAGATACAAGGCAAAAAACAGAGTATGTATTTTGTAGGGGACAAAAACATTACTCATATACTCATTTGACTTATTTTTTAACCTTCCCTATAGAAGGTATTACTTAAAATTTAAAATCCTGTGTGCTTTTCAGCCTATCCCCTTTTGTCCAAGACTTCAGGTGAGTATTGTGTCCAAGACTTCAGGTGAGTATTGATTATGGGTGAATGGTCATCAGGACACCAAGCAGAGAGAAACGGAGGAGGAAAGCAGGCAAGGGTTCGGAAGGACATCTCAACAGATGCATCTTCCTACGAATAAGTTCTAAAGCCACAGAGGAAAAGACCCAATTGCTTTGGACTAACAATACACCTATCTTATGACAGAAAATTAAACACTTCAAAGCCATGTATTTAATTCTTTTTCAAATATTAAAAAGTAAATAAATAAACTATAAGCCTTGCTCAGCCCTTATCAGAGAAGCTCCCTCCTGAAGTAGATGACAACAAATACCCATAGCCAGACATGGTGCAGAGAACCTAGAACATTCCGCATACATGGGATGTCTCCATCACATCCCTCTCTCAGGGTTAGGGGAACACTGCACAAGAGGAGGCAAAGAGAGTGTAAGAGCCAGAGGAGGTGGAAGACACCAAGGAGACAAGTCCCTCTCTATCAATGTGAGCAATGCTCATCTGAACTCACAGATGCCGCAGCACACACAGGCCTGTGTGAGTCTGCATCAGCTCCTATGTGTATAGATTATAGCTTCCGGTTTGGACTGAGTGGGTCTGATTCTTGTGCTTTCTCTTGTACTCGGTTCCTTCTGTTTGCTTTGTCCAACTCCAATGTATAGGTTTTGTTTTACCACATTATATTATATTAACTATATCATATCTTATTATATTTCATCCCTTAGAAGCCTATTTGTTTTCTAAAGAGAATGGAAAGGGAGTGGGATCCAGATGGGAGGGAAGGTGGGGAGGAACTAGAAAGAATAGAAGGAGAAACCATAATCAGGATATATTATGTGAGGGGAAAAAAAATCTACTTGCAATAAAAAAAGAAAAAATGAGACTGTAAAACAAAGGTTCTTTAAACTCTAAGTAGTGCTTCCTAGCAATCTATTCATTAAAACCCTAGCTCTGGTCCACTAGCAAAGTGCGCGTTCTCACTGCATTAAGCATCACCAAACAGCACAAGCCTGAGGCACAGCAATGTTTGAAAAATACGTTACACAGCAACAAAGAAGTGCAGACTACCCAGGTGGCATGCAGAAATAAAGGAAAGAGAATTTGTGGGTCCACAAAACAGCTCAGCAGGTAAAGGCACTTGTCATGCACACCCCTCTACCTGAAACCAACCTCTGGACTCCAAGGTGGAGGCAGAGACCAACTCCTAAACGCTGCCCTCTGAGCTCTATACCTGCTCTGGGGCGTGTGTACTCACGCTCACAGATACTGTGTGTGTACTCGCAGATCTTTTAAAAGGTATCGAGATTCCTCCATGAACTGTGTTAAGGCTGAATGATGCCCAGAGCTCTCTATCGCCAACAAATGCGGCTGCATTCAGCGTATTTTAACTTGTTAGGTTTTAGACTTTCCCTGTCAGTTGGCAACTGAAAGGAATCTTGTTTTATTCTTAGCCACCAACTCAAACATTAGAAAGGCAACTATAGAGAAAGGTACAGGCAACCGATAAAGTGCTTTTTCAGCGAACCAGGCGCCAAGGGGGCAGAAGTGTTTGGGGGGGGGGGCGGAGAGGGGGAATGGCATGTGTGTGTTTGTGTCAGCTGTACAAGAAACAGATTCCTATACAGACTGCTATTCTAAATCAAGGGATCTTTCCAGATATAATTCTCTAAACTTAAAAAGGAAAAAAAAATCCACATTAATTTTTTTCTTTGATGATTTATGCACACATATAAATAATAGGCTTTTAGAAGTTCTTATTTTTCTTTACATAGCAGTCTGTTATTAAACTCGAGTAGGAGGAAAGAAAACTTACCGAGAAAGACTCAAATAAGAAGCCTGGCGATGGATCTCCTCGGGGTCTATTTCTACAGGATTTATTACAGCCAGCTGATCAATAGACCACCTAAACTTCCCTGGAGTCTTAATAAAATAAATATACATATAAAATCAAACTAAAATAGCTCAGCAAATTGATACACAATGTTACCTTCAAAACCATAGATAGCTATAACATAAAAATCTTTTGAAGCTTATACCTTGAGTTCAATTAGTCTAAATTAAATGGGAAATGTAACCAAATCACACTAAGTCAACCTGCTGCACATGATCTCTCTCTCTCTCTCTCTCTCTTTTTTTTTTTTGGTCTTTTTCTCTGTGTAGTCCTGGCTGTCCTGGAACTCACACTGTAGACCAGGCTGGCCTCGAACTCAGAAATCCGCCTGCCTCTGCCTCCCAAGTTGTGCTGATATTAAAGGCGTGGGCCACCACCGCCCAGCTCACACTATTTCTTAAAACACCAGCATCTTTGGAATAATTTTAAAGATGGCACAATACTCTAAAAAGCAGAACAACAAAGCTATAGGAATCAGATTAGCACACAGGAGGGAGAAACCGTGCCCATGGTTAATTTACCAAAGGCTGAAGACGTTTCTCACCATTGAGAATGAAATCTTAGCTGTACATGTAGCTCCTAGAGCTCCTGAAATAACTGTCCTCAAAACAGTTAACACCATCGAGGGCTTCTCCAGATGCGACTACTCAGCCCATCCCAAACCTTACTCAAATCTAAAATGGCAACTACAAATATCCTCAGAGGGAGGCGGGTAAGACGATATAATTTCTGGCTTTGAAGTTTAATCACAATTTAACTGATGCCAGATGGGGGAGCACACCTTTAGTCCCAGCCCTCGGGAAGCAGAGGCAGGTTGATCTCAGTGAGTTTCAGACCAGCCTGGTCTAGAGCGCTTATTCCAGGACAGCCAAGGCCACACAAAGAAACCTTGTCTGGAGAAACCAAAACCAAAACCAATCCAATTTAACTGAAAGCATTCATTAATTACTGTGTGCATATCTATGTCTATGTTTGTGTAGACGAGCGAGGTCACGTGTGTGTGTGTGTGTGTGTGCACCAGTCTGCACACATGCACACTAGGAGGCTGGAGGCTAGTCTTGGGTATTATCTCTCTTGGTTTTTGAGACAGGGTCTTCGTTGGCATTGATAGATCCAATTAGTAATCTAGTCTGGCTGGGCAGAGAGCCCCAAGGATTGGCCTGTAACTACCTCCCCTGCACTAGGAGGACAAACAGCCATCACTCCTGGCTTTGTGACTAGGGCTCTAACGCATGTCCTCTGCTTGCTCTGCAAGTAGCAAGGATGCTACCAATTGAGCTATCTTCCCAGCCTCTGTTATTTACTTTGGAGTAAGATAATTTTAATTTAGACAACTTTAAAATAAGCTAAATTCTATCACAATCAGTTAATAGTGTGAGGCCAAATTAACGGAGTGACTATATAAACTGTATCTGGCTCACGCACAACTTATCCCTGTCTGAGCTGACATGAAGTACAGAAGCAGCAGCAGCAGCCATCTGTCGTCTTAGTTACAACGGCTGTGATGAAACGCCATGACCAAAAGCAACTTGGGGAGCAAAGGGTTCATTTGGCTTAAACCTCCGTGTCCCTGTTCACCACTGAAGGAAGTCAGGACAGGAACCTGGAGGCAGGACCTGACACAGCCATGCAAGAGTGCGACCTACTGGCTTGCTTAGCTTGCTTTCTTATAAAGGCCAGGACTTCCAGCCCATGAGTGGGACCATCCACAATAGGCTGGGCCCTCCTATATTAAGTATTAATTAAGAAAATGTCCAGCGGGTTGTAATGCAATCTCAACTGAGTCTGAGACTTGAGCTTAAGTCCAACTACCACAAAAGTAACCAGCACACCTGGTTTTATAGGTTTTCTAGCTAAGTGTGGCTAACAGATCAAAAAGACCTTGCCAGTGTAGCAAAGTCAAAAAAGCTACACTGATGGGGCCGTCCCTGATTTCCTAAAGAACACACTTCCTATGTTCCATCCTTCTGATAAATATTAATCATAGCATGTGCGTCACAATTTCAGAATTGCTCATTTTGTTGAGTTTATTCCAATAGTGCAAGAGTTTGCTCCCTTTTATAATAAGCACAAGCTTTATTAGGGCTAAATGTTTTCAAATGGCTGGGCAAAAGAAAACAAAGGTGGCAGAAAAATAATTTGAAATTTCAGTATCCATAATTCCTTATTAGAATGTGGCATATTTGCCTCTATATTGTTCATGGCTGCTGTTTTTGGTCTGAGGTATGTAGGAGTAGCTCAACTGTGACCAGGTAACTTGCAAAGCCTGTCTGTCATTTCTGCGCTAGTGTGGGTAGCTCCTGGATGTCCACCTATATGCATAAGAGCACTCAGATCAAGTTTGCTGAACGAACCATTAGAGGATTAGGTGCCATCTTCTTGTATTTACACTTACAATTATTTGCAGTTACTTTCACTTCAAATCACTTGTAAACACTAGACAAGAAAAACTTACTGGTAGTTTTGTGGACTTAAAGACCGAAGGACTTGCAAGGGTTTGTTCATGGAGATTAGAATAATCACTAGGACTTTCAAAGGGATTTAAAACCGGGATCCTTCCTGGAGTTTCTGGTGTTATTTGCATTTTTAATTCGCTGACATCTCCCATAGCCCAGGAAGCAAACTACAAAGGAATCAGAAGTATACATATTAAAATTATTGAATATCTTAGATATTAATCCTGACAAAATACATTCATCATGTCACTCCAAATCAAATCCTCTTGGTAAGTTTAGTTTATATCGTTTACAAAGGAGAGTCAATCCTGTCCGTTTCCTCAGATGATCCCGAAAGGAACCTTGGAAGCTGGGGAAGGTCAGGCATCGCTGCTATAATTTTTCAGAGGAAGCAACACAGGCACGGAAGTTTAAGCGGCATATATGAAACAGCCAACCAGTTAAGAGTGAGCTCTGGTCCAATCCGA
The DNA here is from genome assembly GCA_019843815.1 of Montemys delectorum. Classification (NCBI taxonomy): domain Eukaryota; kingdom Metazoa; phylum Chordata; class Mammalia; order Rodentia; family Muridae; genus Montemys; species Montemys delectorum. Next base: position 19,535 of record JADRCD010237916.1, read on the forward strand.
TTACACTGAAAACCAGTACCTTTCCAACCAAACGACTTCTGTTTGTCGTTTTCTTTATTCATGATCTCAAGATTAAACCCTTCGGGTACCCAAGTAATTCCATAAAGAACTGCAATTATTACTACTGGCATGTTAGTCCTCACTTGAACAGGGTGATTGACAAGGTGGATCCAGGTCGGGATTTAAACTACTTATCCTGAAGACCACTCCCCCTCCAGGATCAAAAGGCAAGCTGCATTCCTTCCAAAGAGGATTACAGCCGGAAGATAAAAAAACAAAGAAGAAGGAGAAGAAAGGAATTTACTTTTGGAAGATCAAAGTTGAGCGGGCTCCCTCGGTAACAGCAGAGACGTCACTTCCAGCGACCACTCAGTTTCCAGGCGTCCCTCTCTCTCTCTGCTCCCCTTCTCACCTGGGCGAGCTCCCAGG
>JADRCD010237917.1:0-29477 GCA_019843815.1 Montemys delectorum
TCTTCTTCTTCTTCTTCTTCTTCTTCTTCTTCTTCTCTTCCTTCTTCCATTTGTCTGTGGCTTTGTGTCCTTCCAAGTTTTAGTCACTACTTCAAAAATCTGTTCAGTAGATTCAGCAGAATATATGTAAAAAAAAATTAGTTTTTTTCAAGTATAAATTTTTCTAATTTTCCTCTTTGATCCTGACTGCTTTTAAATTTTCCTTTTCCCATTTCATTGGAGAGGTACTTCAGACTAAAGCTGGTTAAATGGCTGCTGTCTCATCTTATCTCAGTAAAAACCATTCCGTATCTGAATGTTATCTTGTTATTTCTCTATTAGTTTTTCCTCCTTTGTTTTTGTTCTTGTTTTGTTTTTTTTGTTTTTGTTTTTGTTTTTCCTGTGTGGTCAAGGTTTATTTTGCATCTGAAATTCTTTATGAGGCATTTTATGTACATGGAGAATATATTTGCCACTGGTGTAGAGAGAATGTCGTGTGTATTGTAAGGATGTATCACCTGTCAGTTAAAAAGCCTATGGCTTACAACTTCAGCAGGAAAGAGAGTTAGCGCATCCAGAAGGCATAGAGAATTATGCAAGAGAGCCAGGCCAGACTGGGCCTAATGTCAACACACTCGTATATCTATATCCTAGAAATATGAAATTGTATTTTTGTTCCAAAACACTAAATATCTTCTGGTTTGTATTGTAGCCTCTTCCTGTCTTTATAGACCATTTAAAAATTTGATTATCATTTTTCTATATACTTTAATTATTATAAAAACTTTTTTGCTTTCTGACCTGAAGATATAAATGCCTTATTTTACTTCTTAAGTATTGCATTCTTGCCAGCAATTTAACCTAGTATTTAAATAAGAAAGCCATCAAGATGGCAAAGTAGGTGATCCTGATGTTCTGCCATGCACACTCTACGCCAGTCACGTCTGCAGTATCGGGCGTAAAAACCTGATCAAGGACAAGAGGCAATAAGGACCCAAAAGGGTATCTGTGCCTCCTGGGTATTCAAGATAGTCGCTGGTATCTCCTAACATAGACGTGTTCCAGATCAATCTTTTCAATCGTCAACACGCCCTCATATTTAGGCATAAAGGTACCCCAAGAAATGATTCGTTTATGGCTAAGATTGTGCATTGTTTCCTGGCCAGCATGATGTCTCCAATATATCCTAATTCAATTCCAAGCCGTCCTTAGCTTGGAATTTCTCTCTAGGAATCTGCCTGTCAGACAGGTTTTGTCCTCAGAGTTACAACAGGGGTCAGGCTCATTCCTCATTCCTTAGGGCAGCCCCACAATAGTCAGAACTGTTTTACATACTAGAAACTCAAGGACATTAGCTAAAACTGTTAGGTCGGAACTTCCAGGTGTGTGCCTCCAGCCAGCGAGACCCAGAGAATTAACAGGAAATGTTAGATCGGATTCTCCTAGTCTTGCCTCCAGAAAAGCAGATAATTAGCAGGAAATGCCAGATTGGACTCTCTAGTCCTTCCCTCCAGTGAAACTAGGGAATTAGTATAGGAATACCAAATTAGCCCCAGCGGGGAGGGCACCATTGCTCTCTTCTGCCTGCTTCACACCTGGCTACATGATCCTACCTATTGACCTTGTGTGGTGGTCACCTGCCTACGTGACCTCAGTCTTGCGCCCCTTGCTGTAACCTCCGCCCATCTACGTGACTCTTGTCATTCGCCTTGTTTCCTGTATGCCATATAAACCTGCTTTTCACTTTGTGCTCTCTCTTGGACTCTCTCTTGGACTTTCTCTTGGATTTGGACTCTCTCTCTTGGATGGAGACTCGCACTAGAACTTAGTCCACAGTTCCCCTGGCCCAGAGTGCTTGGGCCCGGGGGATGCAGTGCCTATCCAGAGGAGATGGCTACTGCTTTAGACCCAGTGTGTTTCAGGAAGCCTCAGATGTACCTTAATTGCTAAGCCACCAGATTTATCATCTCTCTTTTGCAATGATTGTAAAAGTTGGATGCCATTTTTAAGAAATACATTCAGATCCTGTACTTCATGTGTCTTCTCTGCCATCATTTCTTCGCCTATGCCTCATGGACCTGACTAGGACCCCGTTTCTCCCTTGGTTGAGGGAGGCCCAGATCAGCCAGCCTGCAGCAATGTTCAGGCCTGACAACCTGATTTTATCCCCTGATCCCATAGTGGAAAGAGAACATTCTAGAGACCTAGAGACCATTTCTCTTGCTTTTATGAAGACCATATATATTCAAAAGTGACTTGGGAGACAAAGACCTTACTTGGCAAAAATAACCTGGTCACAGTCTAGTATCAAAGGAGGCAAGGCAGGAGTTCAAGACAGAAATATGGAAACAGGAACTGAAGCAGAGACCAGGGACGAACACTACTTACTGGCGTGCCCCTCATGTCTTGCTCAGTTTGCTTTCTTATACCATGCATACCTGACCATGAATGGCACCACCCGCAATGAGCTGGGTCTTCCTCCACCAATCATTAGTCAAGAAAATGCCCACAGACTTGCATACAGGGCAGTCTGATGGAGACAATTCTTCAACTGATATTCTCTCTTCCCCAATGACACTTGCTTGTATCAAGTTGTCATAAAACTATCCAACACATAGAGAATCTATTACACACACACACACACACACACACACACACACACACACACACAATGGATGGTTCCTGAAAACAGTTGATAGTTTAGTTATATAAATTAACCTATATTTCAGCCAACTTTAATAGTTGATTACATTTATTATTGAGATCTTTAAAAGACTTTGCCAGAGTTATATATAAAGCCAGTCACTGGAATAATGATACTGCACATTTAATATGTAACCCTCTGGGTAGGAAGAGAGGCAGCAACAGCTAATTGTGGGCACCATATTTTAAGCTTCGCTCTTCACGGAATTTTATAGAATGTGCCCATTAAAATCACTGCCTTGTCCTAGTTACAAGCAGTCTGTTTTCTATGATTTATTTTTTCCTTCCTCTTGTCTTCTCAGATCTTATATTAGTGATTAGAACTTTCATCAATTTTTTTTTCCAACACGATGATTTAACTTAGGATGTGCAGTTCCCAGCTGTGTGATTATTGGTAAAATCTTGCAAACTATTAATAGTTTATTTTGGTACTATTCAACTGGTACTTTTAGGCTCTGTGTGTTCCTTTGAAACACAAAGTCTTACTTTTTAATAAACATTTCTTCTTTCAACATTATGCCTAGCATTCTAAAACTGTTTCTCACAGAAATTTTATTTGGGGGCTTAAAAAGTAACATAGGAATCTCTATTAGTTTGTTTACATGATTTAATAACAATAGATTTTTTTATCAACTATACAACAGAATAACTTGTTCCTGTTAGTGTGTTGTTTTAGTGTTAATATTTTTAAGAAATTATTTGAGAAATCTGACTAATGTAGGATTTAAAACTATATAAATTGTTTTTATTTTTTTAAACCAAGGGATAAAGAACCAGCAGATAAGGGCTTATGCCTTGCAGATAGAAAATGTCTAGCTTAAAAGATTGTACTGTAAGACGAAAGCAAAGACTAAGGCATGTGTTTTATGGGAACTTGTTAATTGCTTTTGCCATTGCTAAAGTAGTATGAAGGTAGACAAGATAGCTTCACAGGCAATGAAACTTATACCCAAGATTGATTACTTAAGTTCCATCTCTTGGACTTATAGGGTAGAAAGGGAGGACCAACTCCCTCAAGTTGTCCTCTGATCTTCTCTCTCTCTCTGTGTATGTGTGTGTGTGTGTGTGTGTGTGTGTGTGTGTGTGTGTGTGTATGTGTGTGTGTACTTATAGGGTAGAAAGGGAGGACCAACTCCCTCAAGTTGTCCTCTGATCTTCTCTCTCTCTGTGTGTATGTGTGTGTGTGTGTGTGTGTGTGTGTGTGAATCTATTACACACACACACACACACACACACACACACAGGCATGTGTGCATGTGCAGCACAGTATGCATGCCCTTACCTATGCAAACAATGAACAAATTGAATAATAAAAACAACAAAAAGTTTTAAAGAGATTATTTGGTATTCAGTCACTTTTTACATACATCCCAACTCATGCAAATTTAGATCTATTTAAAGAAAGGATTAGGAGGAAAAAGGAATTGGGAATGCAGAAACCTTAAATTTTGTTCTTATCAACAGTTTAAACTCAGTTTTTCTTTTTTTCCCCTTCTCAACAGATAAGGAAGTGTCAGGCAAGTGGCTCACATACAGCATTTTATGCTGCTCTCATTTGCTAACAGAAAGCCCTATTTAGATACCACTTGGCTTTCATGGTGGCCAGCAATAGCTTACATTGAGGAGAGACAAAAAAAAAAAAACCATGCAAGTCCAGATCTTATGTAGAAAACTGAGGTACACATCCATTCTAGATTTTTCTTGAGAATTACGGAGAAGTAAGAAGAAATAATATGACGATATACAAAATGACAATCGTAAAAGAAAAAAAAAATCTACTGATCGGACAAGTGACCATAGTTCAAGCACTTCCTGTATTCTGGTAGAACATTTAGATAAATAATAAACAGGTAAGTGCTCCCATCACTTGGTAAAGTAAACCCACGGCCATGTGACCTTAGATTTTAAGACAAGGTCTAACCATGTGTTCCACTCTGGCTTTAAAGTCAGGACCCTTCTGCAGTGGCCTTCTGAGTGCCAAGACTGTACTGGCTACTGTGAGCCGCCAGCCTGCAATGAAGGTTGGTTTTATATGTAGTGATAAAACCAAAGTCATTCTGAAAATTTGTAATTCATTTAAGCTCATATTACTAATAAATGATTGAAGCAAGAACTAGAAAAACAGAACAAAATAAAACAATTAAAGGCCTTTGAATTCCCCACACTGCCCTTGTTTCTACTGTGAAGTGCAGGATAGAGGTGCAGGAACCTGGGGAAGAGAAGAAGGGAAAAGCTTAACCTAAAAATGCAGGCAGAGTGCCCACCCACAACTGCGTGCATGCGTGAGGTGTGCCACTCACAGGCTAGCTTGGTACCATTAGCTTCTCTTATTCTTAACAATGTACAGGGCAAATTTATAAATTAAGAGCCTTGCATCACATCACACATGTTCTACATGAAGCTTCTGCCACAGGGAATAGCAAGCAATTCTAGTCCTGGAGCTTTTATTTATTTTTTTTTAATATTTAGCTGTATTTTTTTAATGCCATAAGTTTTCATTTCTTCAGGGATATATTTTTGTTCTGGACAACCACCTCTTCTAGTTTTGGAGCAATTTGTTTCTTTTCAGTGAGGACCGTCCAAGAAGTTCATGTATAGGTTGATCAACCATGAGCTCTATAAGTTGTTGGCACATCTAAGGTGCTTTGATCACTGGGTGTATTAATGATTAGAGATTATACATCTAAACTCAAGTTCAGCAATAATTTTTGCATTTTTAAGTGAGTGCAGGAAAAATTCAGGCTGTGCTTTGGGCCACCGACACTGCGTTCTGTCCCACTCTGACCTGGGAGTTTCTACTAAGTCCATCATTCTACCCTGGGACCAGAAGCACATGCCTTCTTTATACTGGAATCCTTCAGATTTTTAGGAGATGTGTACCCATGGTGGCCTGGGCAGTGTCATGAGTGTTCTTAAAGGGAACAAGGAAGATTTTATCTCTTGATTTGCATGACTTTGTAGGGTTTTCTGGGCCATGAAAACAGCTAGCCACCTTTACGTGTCACCTCAGGTGCTCACAAGAAGAGCTAGCTCTACTTCTGTACCACATCCTTTATTCCTAAGAATACCACAGATTGAATCTCAGAACTAACTCCCATGCTACAGGTGGCCCAGGAGCAAAGGATACCCCCCCCCCCCAAACCATCCAGCTTATTGTCTGCAATCTCTCACATCCCCATTGTTGTCTGTACCTTGGCAAAACTCAGCCTCAGGCTGAGTTCTATACCTTCATGTTGATACTGTATTTTGAGATGTCAACTGTATTCAGGGGCTTGCTATGTCCCCCTGGAGCTCTCTTACACCCTTTAAACTGTCTCTGCAGAAGAAAACAAATGAAATAGACAATCACTATACTTTAGCTAAAGTAACCATTAGAAGAGTTAGTACCGATAAATCAATCGTTGTGTGATAGAATATGTTTTATGTGCTTTAACTCACCCAATCTCCATGTTATTAGGTCTCTCAAAGAAGAAAGTTGAGGTGGATTGACTTTTAGTAATTTAAGGACAACATTCTCAGAAGGGATTGGTTGAGGTCCAACTTGGGTCACCAGCATCAAGGTTTTTATTTCTGTACTATATGTTATTTTAGATATTAAAATAAGCAAGACTGAGGCACAAAACCCAACTTAAATGCAGGAGCAGGAAGAGGGCCTAGCTGCCTGCTTTGAATTCAATTTATATAGCTAAGGGACAGCGACAAAATCAGAATGACCATAAACAATTTATGCCTGTGGCTGTATGACAGCCACGGTGCATTTCGGACAAGCAATATCATTAGGTGCTATATGAACGTTCCACCTGATTGCTTCCAAGTTACACCTCTGTGCAAAAATTCTAGGTTGATTAAACATATTAATACTACAATTCTCTTCATTCAGTATGTTCAAGTATCACAGTCTTGCATGACTTTACAGGGATGGAGTCATACATCCAGCCCATGACCCATGGGGCTGAATTCTTGGCTGAGACTCTCCTACAAAGCTGAGTGTTCCCTTAGAATATTAAGTTGATGGGAAGGGGACATGGGTCTGCCTTCTTCATTCTTGTTCTCCTATTGTCCAGAGCACAGCCCAGAGAAGAGTGTATATTATTATACTCTATCTTAATTTATGTGCATGTGTATGCATGTTTGTGCTGGTGTGTGTGTGTGTGTGTGTGTGTGTGTGAGAGAGAGAGAGAGAGAGAGAGAGAGACAGAGACAGAGAGAGACAGAGAGACAGAGAGACAGAGAGACAGAGACAGAGACAGAGACAGAGACAGAGACAGAGAACATACACATGTGTGCAGATGTACACACCAGAGGTCAACACTGGATGTCTTTCTCATCACTCTCTACATTTGTTTGAGACAGAGTCTCTCACTAAATGTCGTCTTTACTATCTGGCTTTACTATCCCAGTGGACACCTGGGATCTGTTTCTGTCTGCCCACCAGTTGCACCCCAACACTGGGGTCCAGACATAAGCCACCACATACCAATTTTCACCTCACACTCAGGTCTGCATGCCTTTGCAGCAGTCTTCAGTCAACAGGATGCCTCCCTACTCCAGCATCTCTAAAGTGTATTTAATAGGAAACACCAGTTAGAAGCAGGAACCCTTCACATGAAATGGGTGAAGTAAATCACACAACATGCTCTTCTACCTGGTCACAGAAATGACAAAAGTAAACAGGGGGTGGGGGAGAGAGAGAGAGAGAGAGAGAGAGAGAGAGAGAGAGAGAGAGAGGAGGGAGAAGAGAGAAAAAAGAGGAGAGAAAAAGAAGAGAGAGAAAAGAGAGAGGGGAGACAGACAGAGAAGAGAGAGGGGAGGGGGTTTCAGCCACCCCAGGGGAACTTTAAGTGCACGGTATTTCTGAGCTATTCAGGGATAGCTGGCTCTGCCTGCATTCCCAGTCCAGTCACAGAACAGATCACTGCAAGTGCCACAACTGGATGAGACTGACAGCACCCTGTCATCTAACAGGAGCCGACTTGCCAGCTCTTTTCTGTCTTCTATGGTCCCTCTGAAGAAAATTGTTCGGAAAGCAGATGGAAAGTATTGTTGAGTAAGAAAACCCCATCACCTCCTACCCACATTTCCTCCTCTCTCATCCTCCTGGCGACAGTTGGCACTGAGAGAAGCTCATTAAAATAATAAACATGCTTTTTCATTAAATCAAGTACAGATCGTAGACTATAGAATGGGGAAACTCTGTAACATGTCTTCCTGCATTTGGATGGCTTAACCAAGTGGGTCTCGCAGACAGCACAAAGATAAAAAAGGAACCAGCTGTCTTCCCAAGTCTTTAAAAACTGTTAGAGAAAACGGACTCAGAAATGCTGTCTTAGAAGAAAATCATCGGTCAAGATCCAAGTAGGTAATTACTCTGAGGGTGAAGGCACAGCCAGCATGGGATGTTAAAATGCTGGTGTGGGGCAGATGTAAGGTTTAGGAGTGAACAGGCAGTAGCTGTCCTGACTGTGGCCCAGGGCCTGGGGGTGGGAGGAACTGCAGGCACTCTCAGTGGAAACAGATGAGATCCCACTCCAGGGATCCCAGAATCTGAAACACCAGCTACTAGAGCCTCCATGCCTGGTGAGATGCACACATGACTCTCACAACACTGGCAAGTACGATATACTCAGGGAACACTAAAAATTTCTTTGGGACATTCATGTTGGTCTTTGTGAGCTTCAAAAATGGGTATACTTCCCAAGAATAATTTTGCACATGTTACTGTATATCCTGCTGCTAGTAATGACTGTGATTAAACCAGGCTCACAGGTCATTCCTGCACTTATACTCTGTTCCAGAAGTAAAGAAGGCAACACATTTAGCATACACCAACCCTCCTTTATATTTACAGAAAGATGCTTTTTTTTTTGCCACAAACTCCACCTTGTTCTCAGATTTTCCCTGCCCCCGATGTAGGACAAACACATTCACACACATTGAACCGTTTCTGGGGTAGTTTTATACCGTGTTTTTAAACAGACGTAAGAGACATTGATTTCATAAGGTTTTTTCCTTTTCTTTTTTTTTAAGTTTTGTTGCATTATGATGAGAAAAGTTACATGATCTCAGTTGTTTGAATTTGTTAACATTTAAGAACATATTTTAAGTAAATACAATTAAATCACATTCTTGTTTCCCTTTTGTACCTCAACTCCTCCCAGAGACACCTTCAATACTGACAATATCTTCTTTTTTGTCATATTCTTTAAAATTTATAAAATATTATAACAATAAAAATGAGTATTATAAAAGTTGTCTGATATAAAACAACAATCCATTTAACAGTCTTATGTAGATGCTTGTCTACGGCAATACTATATATACGTTTTTCTCAATATAAATTTTAAATAACTCCAAACATATTAACTGTATATTTCAAAATAATACAACACTACTAATATTTTCTTAAATGAACATAAATATATAAAGTGTTTTTGTTTGTTTGTTTGTTTTGTTTTAGTAGAGCTTAAAATCTTGGCTCTTACTGTGGTAACTTGATACAAGAGTTACAAACATCAAGCAAAGCATTCAGTTTCACTCTTCGTTATTCTCTTACAAGCCACCACCCAATTTAATTGTCTACATTTCTTTTAGGTATATAAATACTTTTAAAATATGCAAGCTGTTCTGAAAACCATAGTATAGTGTAAAAACATGAAATAAACAATACTACTAATAGAGAGGCTGAGATAGGAGAAGCAAGATCTCAAGACCTTTATGTTGTACACAGCAAGACACTGTCACAAGGAAACAAGCTGAAACTGGATATGGATTGTATAATATTGGACCTATTTCTCCAATTACCAAATTAGAGAGACCATTGGATGACAGTCAGTAAATTTCTAATTCCTTATATTTTTGGATTTCAATCAATTAGGATATGTTGGTAATATTAATTTTCATATTAAGAGATTAAACAAAAGTAATTGTTACTTCCTGTTGTTTTTGTTGTAAGAGGTGGAATTATGTTTGTGTGGATTTGTTGAAAGGTTACTTTCTTGCTTCTTCTAGGGTGTAGTTTTGCTCCTTATTTTGGTGTTTTCCATTTATTATCCTTTGTAACGCCGGATTTGTGGAAAGATATTGTGTAAATTTCCTTTTGTCATGGAATATCTTGTTTTCTCCATCTATGGTAATTGAGAGTTTTGCTGGGTATAGTAGCCTGGGCTGGCATTCGTGTTCTTGTAGGGTCTGTATGACATCTGCCCAGGATCTTCTAGCTTTCATAGTCTCTGGTGAGAAGTCTCATGTAATTCTGGTAGGCCTGCCTTTATATGTTACTTGCCTTTTTTCCCCTACTGCTTTTAAAATTTAAAATTCTTTCTTTATTTAGTGCATTTGGTGTTTTTATTATTATGTGATGGGAGGAATTTCTTTTCTGGTTCAGTCTATTTGGAGTTCTATAGGCTTATTGTATGTTCATGGGCATCTCTTTCTTTAGGTTAGGGAAGTTTTCTTCTATAATTTTGCTGAAGATATTTACTGACCCTTTAAGTTGGGAATCTTCACTCTCTTCTATATCTATAATCCTTAGGTTTGGTCTTCTCAACTTGCCTGTGTTCTCCTGTATTTCTTTGAGGGTGCTATTCATGTCCTGTATCATCATCATGAGAAGTGATTTTATATCTGAATCTTGCTTTTCCAGTGTGATGGTGTGTCTAGGACTTGCTATGGTGGGAGAATTAGGTTCTGATGATGCCAAGTAACCTTGGTTTGTGTTGCTTATATTCTTATGTTTGTCCGCACCATCTGGTTATCTCTAGTGTTACCTGCCCTTGCTATATCTGACTGGAGCCCGTCCTTCCTGTGATCTTCATTGTGTCAGAACTCCTCAGAGTCAAGCTGTCTCTGTGATCCTATGATTCTGGGATCCAGTGATCCTCAGCTTGTTAGAGCACTTGGGAGTAGAGCTTCTTCTGAGTGTTTTAGGACTGGCTGCTGAGCTTGCGGCCAAGGTCTTCTCAGGGTACTGGCCAGCCCAGACAGACCTGAAGGAACCTGAGCCACTGGACTGGTGGAGTTCCTGTTTGCCTGATCCCGCTGGTCCCAGTTACTTCTGGTGTTGGGACAGATGTTATGTCCTCCTCACCTCTGATCCTGGGTATATTAGAGCTCCTGGGAGTGGAGCTTCCTCAGGGTGTTGTGGGACTGGCTGCAGAGCTTGCACCTAAGGTCTGCTCAGCCATAAAGTTTTTGGGTTTGCCTGTTAGAAGAAAAATATTACATCAACCTCAATTACCTCACAAGAAGTTTAAATCCAATTTTTTCTAGAAAGTATGAATCCAGGAGCTTAAATTTTTGCATGGGTGCAGTTTTGCCCTGAAATGCATGGATATGACATGCTTACAGTTCTCACAGGCATTCTGGCTCCAGCTCTTTGACCCTAAGACAATAACAATATACTGCTTGGTAAGTTTTACTTAGAGCATGCAGACCAACAGATGTTTCATAAACATCTTCTCTCATCCATTTTTCCTTAGGTTGAATTTATAAGAATTGTCTATTATTTCTTTTACAACATGGAATCTGGATGTTGGGTAATTATTTTCAATGCACTTCCTGTGTGTGAGATGCTCAGGAAAATGGTTTCTCTGTAGTGAAGCTGTGGGGAAAATGGAGCCTTTTTTATTTGCCTTGAAGGCTAATGATGACTTGGATGTTCTATTCTTTAGGGGCTGTTTGCAAGTAGAATATTAACCTGAGCTTAGTCCCTTGTGAAGCACCAGGGAGAGTCCAGCTGCCTGGTGGAACTGGGGAAGAGATAACCCCACTTCGTTCTGTTTAGCCAAGCTGACAAGGTGCTCTGTAATACATGGTGGCAAAACAAGCGAGATAAAGAGTTTCAGAAGTGTTTGCTTTTGCCAAATTAGATCCACACTGACAATAGTGTGTCTACTATTTCACTGGATCTAAAATAGCATCCTACAAAGCAAATAGACATTCCCATTTTGCAGCAGGAAGTCAAGGTTTCAGCTACTGTATGCATCCCCAAGTGGTTATCAAAGCACAGATGGAATGCAGCCCACACCAATTACCCCAGCATCTTCCATACCTTCTTGTATTAATTGCCATCCCATGAGGGTGCAAGGCCTATTAAATTAGACTCACTTAAAGTATTTCATTCTCCAAAATTAACCGAGAAGGTAGAGTCTTCTTTTATTAGAGTGATTTTTTTTCCTTCAAATTTTATGACACTAACAGGAAGCCTGCAGAAATTAATAATTGTGCCAGCTATCAATCTTCTCATGCATAAAATTCAAAATTTGTTTTTCTGCCTACAGATGAAATGTCATTTTATCAAAAGCTAATAATATGCACCCACAAGTGTGCCTGTCAACACCATGAGCCAATCACAACCTGCGAGAGCTAAAACCGAGTGTGGTATTAGATTCATTTGAATATGGACAGAAAATCACAGTGCACTCAGATTGTGTTAAATATCAATATGATTTAGTTTTCTGGTGAGTGAGAGACTTTTGAAGCCACAGAATTATAGCTAATTTGATAACTTTAATACACATCCTGACATTCCCTAATTGAAGAGGGAAGGCTGCTAAGGGTCCCAGAGAAAAGTAGATCCCCACACCTGTGTAGAGGCAGGGCTGGTCTGCAAACTGTCTTCTCGCTCTTTCCAAGCCTTTCCAGTATCTCCTCTTCAGTTTCCATTCTACACCTGAAGTTGTACGAGGATTATTCACTTGTTTACCGAAGTCTAGCATAACTCATTCCAGAAACTACTTGAGGCTAGTTTCAAAGGAATTTTAAAGATAAAATATACTAAAAATAGAATAATCCATATAATCATGGACAGAGTTAGGGATGAAAAACCTAGGAATGTTCTATATATTCAACCTTTATCTCCCAAGTACTCCTATGTTGAAAGTTTCACCCCCAGTCTGTGTGGCTACTGGAGATAGAAGAAGCTTTAAGGGGTAAAATCAAGGAGAAGTGAGATCATCACATTTGTGCCCTCAAAAAGGATTATGGGATCCTGATTCCATTCTGGGTCTTTCCCTCTTCTCCTTTTATCGTCTTTTTTCTCCCTTCTTCCATTTACCATGGGTGCTATTATTCCTAGGCAATTGGCCCTGGTTTTGTGTGTGTGTGTGTGTGTGTGTGTGTGTGTGTGTGTGTGTGTGTGTGGCAAATTTAACCTGATAAGGGAACCAGAGAGTAAGTAAACAGTATTCCTCCATGGTCTCTGCTTCCATTTCTGGCTCCTGTTTCCTGTTTGAGTTCCTACCCTGACTTCCCTATATGAAGGACTACATCCTGCGAGTGTAACTCAAGTAGATCCTTTCCTCCTCCAATTCGCTTCTCGTCAGAGTGCCTTAGCACAGCAATAGAACAAAGCTAGGACAATATTCTATATCATCACAGCTATAAAGCAACAGGCCAAGACATTACAGGTTGAAGCCTCTGACTTGATGCCTGAGCGTAACCTTCTCTCTATATAAGCTGATTTGGCTCAGTCATGGTGATAACTGACAGGCATAGGGTCTCAGTCTACATGTGCTATTCTTTTATTTATTTATTTATTTATTTATTTTTGTTTTTCGAGACAGGGTTTCTCTGTGTAGCCCTAGCTGTCCTGGAACTCATTCTGTAGACCAGGCTGGCCTCAAACTCAGAAATCTGCCTGACTTTGCCTCCCAAGTACTGTGATTAAAGATGTGCACCACCACCGCCCGGCCAGCATGTGTTATTCTTAATTGACTTTCACTGTAGCTTGGAGCTTTGTAATACTAAACTGAAGGTGACCTCATAGGAAATATATTGTGTCCACAGGTAAAAGAACCTGTTGCAGAAGTGTGCTTACTCTAGCAGTGGGAGTATCCAAAGCCCACATTTGTTCTAGCTCAGGCCATCTTATAGAGTAGAGTTGCTCCATCTCTCCCTGTGCAGTCTATTCAAATTAACAGCCATGGTGAAATTCACACCAGATAAATGATAAGTCTGTAAAGAAGTTTCTTGTGTCCTGAAGAGCTATTTTATTACATATTCAACAGTGAATCCCTCTCTTGAAGTGTTTTTATAGATATATAAACATACATATTGGACATGTCTCATAATAACCCTATAGTAGGCATGGTTCTTTAAATATACAATTCACTAACATAAAAAGATCCATGACTTCACCAGCCCCGGGTGGTTGGCTAGGTTTTCAATGCCAAGCATGGTTTCCCTCTTGTCTGAATCCAAGGAGAGAGGTGTTGGTTACTACCAAGACAAATGAGTCACTACTGCACCTGTCAGGAGTCATCTAGGACAGGCTAAGGCAAGCAAGTGGCCTTCCTTGAGGTGACCCACCTTTTTGTACGGACTGATATGGGTGAGCTCTGAGAGGCAAGGTCCCAAGAGACTTCATCTCAGGACTGACTCTTTCAGCTGATATACCTTTCCTGTCATTATTAAATTTGTGTAATAATCCGTGGGCATCAGCCTACCCTATTAGGCAGATATCCTGCAGATCATCATAAGGGTGGCCTTCCATGAATTAATGCTGTTTAGATAAATTGATGATTTTATAGAGCTCCTGATTTGATTTAAATAATCTTAGGAAGAAAGTTTTAAGAGATGGCTTTAGTTGCTTGCTAAAATATGCAATAAAGTTAAAATCAAGAATAGAGTGTACCTTTCCTCATAATAGTAAGTAAATACAATGCATAGTAAGAAATACAATGAGCTTTTATAGTCACACACAAACAAAGTGAACATTTATATTCAAGGAAAAGCATTTAGGTTCAAGGATGAAGCCACAAGCATAGACTATGATAAGGCAAGGCCAGATGAAATTGTTGCTCTGAACTTATAATGAGCTTACAGAATTAAACAGTACTTTGAACTTAACATCAATATCTCTAACTCCCATTTGTGTAACACTTTGTCCATGAGGTAGTTTTCTAAAGAACGTTTGTCTAGAAGGCATATAAGGGCAGAGAAAAGAAAGATGGGTGGCTTGGGGAACTCTGCCCCATCCATCTATCCATCCATCTAAATGTACATGTCTGTTTGTTTATATGTACATATGTAGCTATATGTGTATGTATGTAAACATTCATGAACATCTGTAGAGTTGATTGAGGCAGATGGCTGGGCCTGACCAGTGTGTGTGTGTGTATGTGTGTGTGTGTGTGTGTGTGTGTGTGTGCATGCATGCATGCCCGCGTTTAAATGTATGTGTGTCTGTGCATACTTGCCTGTGTAAATGATTTTAATTATTTTCCTTTCCTTCCTCTCTGGTTCACAAAGAGTTAACCAGCATGGACAGAAAAGGGAGGCTAGACATAAATCCTTCACTTAATCCACCACTGTTAAGTAACAGGTGTTCATTCCTCTGAAGCCATCGATCAGCTTCTGTCCCCAGAAGTGAGATGTTAGATTATATGGGGGGGAAATGTAACACATAACACACACTCATTAATACTTCCTTCAACTATTTCTTTTTCTTAACTGAACATCAATCAATATAGCAATTAGCTCAAAATAATAGTATCTGACAATGGGATCTAATCCTGTTGGTAGCTCAATTTAGACCCACACGGCTCAATGAACAATAAACCTGAGAAAATTGAAGCATCTTAAGAGAAGAGATGGTCCAGGGCTTCTGCCAGTCCTCCTTTTGTGATTCAGTTTCACTGCATCAAGCCAAGCCGTCTCTGTGCTAAAACTTATCACATCTGTGCAAGAAAAGGCCATCCATGAGCCTCGAAAACAAGCAAAAGTGTCTGCTTTTAATTCCACTGAACAGCTGTCTTGATTGCACAAAGTTTTGTTGATAGGATCAAGATTCTTTGTGAAATTATCTCTGACTAGAGAAGCTAGGGGCCATGTGTGTGTTCGGGAAGCTAGGGGCTGCGTGTGTGTTTGTAGGACTTTTGTCTGAATCAGCAACCTATTGTATAATATATGAGCCAATTGTCAGCTTGACATACATTTCATAATAGACCACACTAAATTAACTTTGAAGGACATTTATGCTCTGTGGGACTATTAAGTATTGAGTTTTGTCCTAAGTGGTGCAGAAGTCTTGGCTCTGACCTCTGAATTTTGTAAGAGAGAATAGGCTTGTTCTAATCCTTAGCTGTCTGTCATTTGTATACTGAACTTGCATCAGACACAACTTACAAAAGTAGTAGGCAGTTCCTTGTACTTCAAAAGACAGAATCACAAGAGTGAAAGACCCACGGCTCCAGCTGCATATGTAGCAGAGGATGGCCTTATTGGTCATCAGTGGGAGGAGAGGCCCTTGGTCCTGTGAAGGCTCGATGCCCCAGTGTAGGGGAATGCCAGGACAGGGAAGCAGGAATGGGTGGGTTGATGAGCAGGGGGAGGAGGGATGGGATAGGGGGTTTCTGGTGGGGGGTGACTGGGAAAGGCAATAACATTTGAAATGTAAATAAATAAAATATTCAATAAAAAAAAGGAAAAAATGGGGACACAATTTAGGTGAGTACTTCTTCAAAGAAAGAATGCAAATGGCCAATAACCCAGTAAAGGATGGCCAACATGAAACATGCTTTGTGAGACGGGATGTGGAACCAATGAAGATGACATATCCAGATGTGTACGTGTGTACAAACTCTACATGGCAGAATAATCTAAACTCGTGTCTTTCTAATTGACCCCATTCCTAGCCAGGAATACACTTGGCGATTCTCTTTGATGGTTAAAAGAATCCTTGCATATCAGCTCCACGTGAATCAAAATCTCCATGTTGCCGAGACATCATCTATGCACTCAACCAACCCTTCTGGTGAGCAGCTGTAGCCTCAGCTGTTTAACATGTTTATATTGAAATCAGTGGGAAATTTTTAAATGAGTTGTGTGGTCATGAAGAACAAGAATGAATGAATAATAATTCGTTTATAATAATGTGTGATGACAAGAAGACAGTGAGAAAATCCTTCTCCAATAAAGGACCATTACAAATTAAACAAAAAGATTGCTTTTACGTCATTTTCTCATCCCTGGTGTTAGGTTTCATTGCTAATTTTTTTCCTTCGATGAATTAGAACTCCTAAAGTCAATCTGACTTACCTAGCACGCAGTTGCTATCTAACAAGTTAAACTACAATGCAAGCAGAATCATTTCCTGGATATGTCTAATCTTGCTGTGTAGAACATGGTTGTTGAATAACACTGTAGTTAATGGGAAACAAGTCATCCAAATCTACCAAAATTGAATTAATAAAATTCACTTGTGCAATAAAATCTTTAAAACTATTTCATTGGTAACGCAAAATAATTGCATTTATTTAAATAAAGGAAGTTTATATATGAGCCGTTGATGTTTGACGTTTGAAATTTAAAATCCACATTGTTAGGAGAAATAGGTCTTGACTGGGTCTTGTCTCTGTTGTGTGATGCTGGGCTGATGAAAGCATCTGCTCTATTATAAAGTATACAGTGGGAAAGGATTTTTGTATCAAGTGGGAAACAAGTCTCACTCAACATCCACTTTGCTTCTAAATTTTTATAATCCCATGTAAACGCTTTTCTAAAAATATCCCTTTCAGTTTCTTACAATTAACCTTCATTACTTCCCTAACCCACCAGTCCCATTGTCTAACAGAAATTTCTGAGTCACTTAGACCTTTCATTAGAAAAAAGGAAACCTGAATGTAAATTGCTTATTAAGCCCTAAGCAGAGGCTGCAGCACTTGTGACAGATGGCATTTTCCTTGTAGGGAACTGAAAAGTGGCTCACTCTTTTCTCAAGGAAGGTGGCATGCTGGGACTGCCAAGCCAACTTTGGAACTTTTGAAAATCCTTCATTTGCAGCCCCCTACGGAGGGACATAGCAGCCTGCTGCAGGAGACAGGAAGCAGAATGCCTGTACAGGCTGACATTAGTGGCAAAAATTAGATGTTCACATGACTGCGTACATGCTGACTTGATTTATGGTATCTCATGTAGTCCACTGTATGTGAAAAAAACCAACCAAACAAACAAACTAATTTTGAGTGGCAAGAGGGAAGAGAGGCCGCACAAGTTCTGAATGGATCTTTAAACTCAACTTCTCCCTCTCTCCTCTCCTTCCCTCCCTCCCTCCTTCTGTCCCTCCCTCCCTCCTTCCTTCCTCCCTCTCTCTCTTTCTCTCCTTCTTTCTCCCTGCACTCCCTTCCCCTCCTTCTATCCTAAAGATGAGGACAGAAAACAGAATTTCTATCCTACTCTGTGAAGCAACATCTGGATAAATACTGGCTTCGATTTAAATTATAAAACATGTGTATAACCATTATTGTTAATATAACCATTTTGAGAAAAAAAACAAAGATAACTATGCCTGTGTGTATCATAGGAAAAATGCTGAATATTAAAATTCCAAGGGAATATTCTTTAAAGGAATAGGGGGTAAAGAGATTTGCTCTTTTATAAGAAAAAAAAAATGATGGCTTTGATTCATCAAATGCTTGTGGAAACCAGATGATAGATGGTGAAACACTTCGCCTTGGCCAGCCCAGGCCATTTCGAAGCTGGAGCCACCTTGAGCACAGTGGACTCCTCCACATGAGCACTTGAGGGCTGAAGGTACATGCCCCAGATACGGGACAGATGAAAACTTACAGAGCATAGTAGAGGGGTTGATGTGCACTGGTTCCTTGTTCACATGCACATAAATTAATACCAGGAGACTGAGAATAGAAGCCTGACATTGGGATTCTCACACATGTTGAGTGAAGAACTACGGCAATAATTTGACAAAGAGTAGCGTTAATGTCATGTGTTCCTTCTGTTTTGTACCTAAGAAAGTAACAAAATGCTGAGGCCAGGCAATGGCATGTTTCAAAGCAAGAGTACGGTTGTGAATCCCTTTATTTCAAAAAGGTATAACTGATACACAGAGAAAACAGTGTCCCACAGGTTGATTGCTTCCTGGACAGTTCTTGCAACCATTTTCAATGTTTTCATAACCGGTTATTATGTTGCAGTCCCCATGGGTGTGACTCACGCAGAGCAGATGCTCAGATCCCAGAGTGCATCCAATCATCTTCCCAAAGTCGAACTATTATTTGTGGCATTAGCAATTTTTGCTTCTCCCAAAGCCATAGGATCCCCCAGTGTTAGCACAGCGTGGAACAGTAAGCTATCGTCTCAAGGGATCCAGGGCTGCTGCACACACAGCCCCGGGCTTCACTGCACTAAAGCAACTCCATTCTTCACACACAGGAGTGAGCACTGCTCAGGTTTTCTTTAGAATGGTGATGTATCTCAACAACTCCCCTGCTCCCCCTTTTTGGAGTTGTAACAATATTTATACTTTAGTTTTGATATCTTTTCCTTCCTTGGAATTATCGGTTTGAAATCTTTAGACTGTGACTAGTGATCCAGGTGAGCTTCATACAATGCTCACTGCAGCCCTGCTCACTTGCAGCCCTGCTCACTTGCAGCCCTGCTCAGCATAGCCCTGCTCACTGCAGCCCTGCTCAGGATAGCAATCTGCCAGCAATGCTCAGGCAGCAAACCAGTCATTATTTTATCTCTGGCACTTTATTCTCATTTCATAGTAGCTGAATTTCTCCTTCATTATAATCATTTCACATCTCAGAGGCTCAAAACCAAGTTAATGTTCTATGGTGGAGTTGTATCCAAGTATCATATCCCTAAGAATACAGTGGTGTTAAATAATGTAAGTAAGACCCAAGGTAGGCCAATTATTCATTTCTCTCCTATCTATTTCATCAACTATATTTGCATTCACAACAACGAGCAGTAGGAAATGGGAAGGAAAGCAGTGGCAGTCAAGTGGACTTGGCTGACAGCAGGGCCTCCTTCAGTGGCAAGACCCAGTGTGCTCCCTGCAGTGGGCAGCCCTCTTCATTGGACACGGTTGAGAATCTTCCCTGCTGTCTTGCTGTTCTGAAGTCTGATAAATTCGTCATTCTAGATGGCATTAATTCCTTTTCTGTTAAAAGGATAGCCTTGCTACAGAATAAAAGAGTTTGACATCAGCAGCCCCAGAAGCCTTTAGGGTCTTCCGGGATCTTGGTGAAGATGGTTTCTTCACCTGTTGAGGAAATGTTAGGGCTTTTACAGGACTTCCCCTGTCATTATCTGTGTTAGGCTCAAAGCTCTCTTGGAAGCTTGTTTTCCTTTGACCCCTCTTTGCCTCAGCCTTGTTTCCTAGGAACATGGGAATTGGAGTTATTGCTGCCTCGAGGCTAAAATTACAGGCAGTGGACAAACAAGCATTACCAAAGTGCATCTGGTGAGACACATTAGACTAACAAAGCTTCCACTGAGATCCACTCCAGACCAACTGCATTGGTTTTTTACTTTAAATTTTAAAGACAGGGCTAGCCCTTCTGGAATAAGATGACCCTGGGTGGAGTCTTACTGTTCTCATGACATTGAACACTTACTTACACAAGATTAAAAGTACTTTTTAGTATTATGAGACACTCTTCTCTTTCTACCACTTCCTGGTAATTTTCCATTCTTCTCATTAAATAGTCCATGTGCTTATTTTTTTTTCTTCCTGAAAAACCATGGTTTATAAAAAGCCAGAATTTAAATACATAATTTTTTGCCACTGGCTCTAGAAGAAAAATAAATGAACTCATTAAATATGTCAGTTTGGGCAGAGAAAGTCTCATCATTTATTTAAATTGTTCTGTTGAGACTGATACTATTTGGTGCCCATAAAATATTGATAATTTTTCATGAGGATAAATACTTTTGAGTTCAGGGGAGAATGTATTAGAACTTCAGAATGAGGGTTATAATAATTGCTTAATTAAACACAACATGCAAGACAAATGAGGTAATTAACTAGAATGTGTTTTAATGCTTCCAACTAGTAAACATGACTTAAACACCCCAAAACACATACTTTTAAGCATCTGCATTCTGCCAAACACTGCTCTATAAGTGAGTGTTAGCATATCAAGCTTCCTCCACAGAAGCACAGAAACTGCAGCTGAATTTCTTTACGAAATTGCCCTCTACTGTCATGTTTAATGACAGGAATCTGAATGATGAGAATATACAAATATGCTTTTGATCACAGGGTCTATCTGGCACTCATCTGCTTTCTTCTGGTGCACCATGGAAACATTAGCCTGAACACATAAACACTAGAGATATGTCTTGTACACATTGATAAAGCTGTTGCAGTATAGGTGACTTAGACTGAACAAGTTCATCACTTGTTTATAGAATAAATGTCCATGTACAGAGAGAGCAAGTTTATTAGAATGACTCACAGCTGTGGTCTAGCTAATCCAACAATGGCTGCCTGTGAACAGAAAGTCCAAGCATCTTGTCGTTGTTCAGTCCACCAGGCCAGATGTCTGAGCTGGTCTTCAGTATGTGCTGGCATCCTGAAGAAGTAGGCTCTCATATCAATGAAGGAATGGACTTGCTATCAAGGTGAGAGCAAGTGGCTAAAGAGAACAAACTTCCATCTTCCATGTGTTACGTATGCTTTCAGCAGAAGGTACAGGCCAGCTTAGTGGGACATTTTTCCAGCTCAAAGGATTAGGATTAGAGTTGTGTCTTCCTCAAAGATTCTGATTAAATGTGGATCTTTCCTACTTCAAATTATATAAAAACTCCTTACAAGTGTGCCTTTTGTGTTTAGATGTGTCCACCTTTTGTTTTTAGTTAATTCCAGATGTCGTTGACAACCAAGAATAGCCATCACATCACATGTGTTTTTCTACCCAAATTATTCACAGGTGAAATTAAATATGTAAATGTAAAGATTCCAAGGATTCCAGTCTGTCTGACCCAGCAGTTCTGTGGGTCAGGACCCCTTTAAAGGTCACATATCAGATAACACTATCATTCATAATAGTAGCACAATTACAGTTCTAAAGTAGCAATGAATGATATTATGGTATGTGTATGTGTGTGTGTATGGGGAGGGTGGTCACCAAAACATGAAGAACTGTATTAAAAGATGTCAGCATTAGGAAAAATTGACAGTCACTGTGCTAAGTTTGAGACATGGATTTGATCCCAAGTTGTTTATCTGCGATATAATTGTAGTAAACAGTAGGTGGGTGGAGAAAGGTAGAGGGAAAAAGGAAATGTACACGTACAGAGTCTTTCAAGGTGGCTGTCCCAACTATGTCTCATTCACTGGGGACAAGTGGGATTAGCAGAAAAATACATTAAATTATAAAAGAGTCAATAACAGGCAAAGGAACTTACTAGATTCTCCGAATATGGGAAGTTACAAATGACTGATAAATAAGTTTTTAGAAGTTCAATAATCCTAAATTATTAGATAAATGAAGACCAAAACTCCATTGAAAATCCATCTTATGCCAGTAAGAATGGCTGTCATCAAGCAGATAAGAAAACAACAAATTTTGGTGTAGATATAGAGGGGAAAAAAGTCAACTCTTATTTATACACAGTTGGTAGGGAGGAATGTAAATTAGTACAACCACTGTGAAAATCCAGATGAGGCTTCCTCAAAAACTATGACCAACCCTGCCAGAATATAGGTGACGGGATAAGAGAGATACCTGCATTCCTATGCTTCTTGTGGCATTATCAATAATAGTCAAGTCATGAGATTAGCCTAGGTTTCTACCAACATGAAATCCATAAAGAAAATGTGTTATATGTACTGTTGCAAGATATTTAATCACACTGTAAACCCTGAGATTGTATTGTGTGCTGGAAAAATTATTTGCTGGTGTGGTTCATCCCAAGCACACACCTTTAATCCAAGAACTTTCTGCTTATTGTAAATAGGATTAAATAAAGTCAACCATAGGTCAAGAGGCAGAGCAAGCAACCATAGACAGGGAATGAAAACAATAGAGAATAAGATGAAATCAGAAGAACAGACAGAAAGACACACAGAAAGTAGAAGGGAGGGACACTCAATTTGAAGGGTTTTTAAGACAGTATGCCAAAGAAGAGCTTCCTCTTTAGGGTGTCAGCTGAGGAAGAAGGCCAGCTAGGTGCTTTCTCTGCCTTTCTGAGCTAACAGGTTTTCACTCCAGATCTGGTTCCCAGGTTCTTTTTGGTAAAATTGAACATTTAAGATCTTGTTTTTAAAAAAAAAAGTTGACAATTACATAAAATAATTTTATTAAGCCATAATGACCTGGACAAGCCAGTCATTCTTCAGTGACAGGTTCCCGAAAGGAGGAGTGACAGACAAGTAAAGATAGGAAAGTTGGAATTAGACAGTCTTACACAAGTGATGACTTAGGCCAAGCAAGTTTATTAAGAAACACAGAATTGTATACACAGCTTGCAGAAAAAGAAATGAGAAAAATCACCAGAAAGCTATTATTTAATGGGAAAAATTACACAGTGTTACACAAGAGGCATAGAGGGTACCTCAAGTGAGTCATAGACTTGAACACACTACAGACTTGGGCTTGATAACTGTAGCCCTTTATGATGGAAGATGTGGGTTCTTAGGCTTCAAAGTTGCAGCTTCCCCAAGCTCTGGTCATGGGCTTTATTGGCCTTGCCAAAGATGTTTCCTTGGACAAGGAACTATGTTCCTTCCCCATACACAGGCCTCCAGGGAAGCTTTAAATCCTCCTGGTTCCCAGCACCATAACTACAAATGAAATATGCCAAATGTGGAAAAATGGGTGTCACCAGAGACCATCAGATTAAGCGACAAAGCCACGATCAAAACACAAGTCCTGATCTCTTCTCTGATTTGTAGTGTTGAGCTTTCTTACCATGGTGACAGAACATTTGACACATAAAAGTTAAAAATGGAGGTCACCTGCTGATGACCAGATTTCAAGAAAAATGGGGGGGAGAGCATTCATTTTGTATTTTTAATCATAACACTTGGGTAATAGAACAAAGACTTGCTGGTAAAGGGGAAACCATGAAGATAGGAGGGGAAGAGTATAGAGTAGGGAATAAGAGAGTAACAGACACAAAACCAATGGGTGGGTGTTTATGTACGCTTGAAAATATCACAATAAAACACCATACTTAGTACTTTTAATACATGCTAATGAAGTATAATCTAAAAATGATACAAATGTCTATATGTGTAGAGGGTACAAGTTGGTGGCAATGACTAACTGACTAGTTAACTCAATGAGACACATAATATGTTAAGATAAAAATATCAGTAGACATACACAACACGAAGAAAGGAGTTGGGTGAAGTGAAACAGTGTTGTGAACTAAAGAAGGACTGGGATACAGTAACATTTAAGCAATGGCCTCAAATACATGAAGAAATGGAATCTTGGATGCTCTGTGTGAAGACCATGCCAGGCAACAGGAGCAGCTGTGTGCTGAGCCTAAGAAGGCCAGAGTAGTTGGTAAGATGTAAGGTCACAGAACAAACACTGGGGTCCATAAAATAGGGCCTAGTGGAATGCTATATGAACTCTGGCCTTTTACAAGCAGGAGCATGGAGCAGTTCACTGCCAGAAGTGTTACTAAAACAGGGTTCTCACAGTCCGTACTTAACACTAACTGTTATACTTTGCTGATGTGAAGACCTATTTTGCAGGATAGATTCTGTTTGTTTGTTTTTAAAATATTTTATTTAGTGTAAGATCTCTCCAGTTTCTTTACCAGGGCACTTAATGCTATGAACCTTACTCTTAGCACTACTTTCATTGTGTCCCATAAGTTTTGGGATGAAGTGTCAACGTTTTCATTAAATTCCAGGAAGTCTTTAATTAATTTCTTTATTTCTTCCCTGACCAAATTGTCATTGAGTAGAGAATTGTTCCGTTTCCACGTGTATGTGGGCTTTCTGTAGTTTTTGCTGTTATTGAAGACCAGCCTTAGGCCATGGTGATCTGATAGGATGCATGGGATTATGTCAACCTTCTTGTATCTGTTGAGGGTAGGGCCTCATGAGACCCTCCTATCCATTCTGGGATTGTCTGGCTTGGTCTTGTGTAAGTTCTATGCATGCAACACTAGCCACTGTGAATTCATGTGTCTAACTGCACTATCATATCTGTAAATACCGTTTTGCTACAGATGTCCACTCTCTCCAGCTCTTACAATCCTTCCACCCACTCTTTCATGAAGATCCCCGAGCTTTGCAAGGAAGGAGTGTGATACAGATGTCCCATTTATAGCTAAGCACTCACAGTCTGTTTTTCTGCATGTTGACTGGTTGTGTTTCTGCATTGGCCATCATCTAATGCAAACAGATTCTTCTCTGATGAGTGTTGAGAGATGCACTAATGTATGGGTATAAAGATAAGAACTTAGTGAGCAGCTTATTATTATGTGCATTTAGCAGAATAATAGTTCTAAATTTTCTTCTAGGGCCTATGGTCTAGCCAACCTCAGGGTTTTGGCCCAGTTAATGGAACCAAGGATGAGTTCCATCTTGTGGAGAGGGCTTGAAATCCAATCAGTATGTATTTGGCTTGGTTTTTGAGTGACGGTCTCACACAACCCAGGTTAGCTTGTTTTGTGTCTGAAGTTGGACTTGAACTCCTGATCTTTCTGTTTCTCCCTCTGGAGCTCTAGGATCACAGTCACTTGCCACCACATCTGACTCCCAGCAGAAACTTGTTCTATTTGTTTCCACATGTTCCTTGTGAAAACTACTACACAGCTTCTCTGAGCTTACATACTTTGACCAAATCTTTGTCTCTGTGGCCATATGGATTTATGAGTCAAGCAGACAAGCAAGAATGGCTATGAGAAATGCTATGGAGGGCAAGAAGAGAGATGTGAGAGATGAGTATTTGTGGAGCATCTGTCAAAAAAGAAATAAAACTGGAAAACTCCAGCAGAACACCACGGAGCTGACATGAAGCATCTTAACAATGACCTAATATAGAGGAAAGAGGCCCAAAGACAGATCCAGTGCAATACTGCAGTCCATTCTTTATAGGTAGGGCTCAATTTGAGTGTGGGAATTCATGCAGGGTTTCATCAGTCAAAGATGACAGAGCTTGCTGAATTCAGGAGACATTTTGAAGATGTGGGGCTGAAAACACAATTACCTTCAAGAATAAATTTAGCTGATACTAATTTTGTCATGAATTTTTGGCAGTTTTGACACTTTCACTACAAGATTAACTATAAAATTTAAATTAAAATTTAAAAAAGATTAACATGTGGATGTTATAAGATAAATTAGGTAAAAATAATGGCAATTAGAAGAAATAAGACTTGGATGAGTCACCAAGTTTGAAAAGAAGAGAATTTAAACTCTTCACTTAGGAATTATTATTTTTTGAAGGAGGAAAATTTTCAGCCAAGTTTTCCAAAACATTTATTTTAAGGGAAAAAATCACAACTAATAGAATTTTTTTTTTTACAAACTCAATACATACACAAAACAAGACTTTACCTATTATAATAAGTGTCACAGAAATATCAATAGTTTTATAAGACAAAATACAATATAGTTTATTATAAAAATGAAGTAAATTTATGTATATTTGCTTTAGAAAAAATTCAAAGCTACAATATGGATACAGGAGGATGTACCATTAATGTGTTTTGTGGAATTTAGTTGAAATGGAATACGACTTCATTCTTTTATAAAACCCATCTCCTTCCTTCCAGAATTCTATGCCAATGCACTTAAAGAAATTTACAGTAGAAACTTTACTTAACAATGAGTATGTATTCTAGTAATGTAAGATTAAGAGCAGAAAATAAAAAAAAATTAAAAAGGAAAGGAAAGCATATCTCTCCCTTTAACTGCCTCATGTTTCTATAGATCTGTGAATAAGGCATTAGCTCATCCTTTCTAGAATGTTTATTCATCAAAGTATCTGGAAGGAACCACCGAAGGCTTCTCTCAGGGACAAAAGGCTGGTGTTGTTGACAGCCTCAGTGTATCAGCCCTGCCACCTCTGGAACACAGGGCAGATGTGATCGCTGCCTAGTCTGTTGAACATGATCATCTCCGTGGAGGAAAAGTTGGGCATACCTCCCCTTCACCTTACTAGATTTGGGTCTCAAAATTCAGGAACCCTCTCCTAGGACACAACAAGATGCATAAACAAGTTAGCAAGCCTCCTTTATTCTGTGTCCTGAGAACTGGGGTAGGGAAAACTTCCACAAATAATTCGAATTCTCTACTTATTACCATTGCTCTGCCTGATAAAAGTTGCCTTCTCAAAGCTAGGAGTCTTGTGTCTTCTGCCAGCATCTGTGAAACCATGCTGAAAACAGAGTAAAATCTCAGACACTGTCTATTTCTTGACAATATAATTTTGATAGAGTGGATCATATTGGGTTGTTTGCTCTTTCAAGCATTACCTTACATTAAACACAATGGTTTCCTTGGGCCATTAGCAACCCTCAAAGTGTAGAAATACATTCAGAGATTTCTGTTTGTTCAGGCTAATGGTGGTAAGATAAGAAGTATACTGAGGCGGAACTGGGAAGGCAGAGGCAAGGATTAGGTAGCACACACAGGGTTCCTGGTCTAAGGAAACTCTGCCATCCTTAGTGGGATTCTTGTAATCATGCTGTGGGGACTGAGAGGTCTAGTCTGAGAACAGTTCAACTTGTGGAAATTGGTACCGATGAACAATTAGCTGCCTGGGTCGGATTCACTGGGTTCTTAAAGGACCATGGAGATGGGGAACGGAATTTGCTTATTCATGAATGTTAGGAAGAATCTTTCCACAAATACTGTGTTTATGGTGTGTTCATCTTTTCTTAATTAAAAGAAACAGAGTGGTTTCTGTCCCATTTACATCTACTGTAAAAAGCATATTTCATAAAGATAGACCTATTAGAAATATCATTCTGAAATACTTTAGCATTGAAGCTTTAGGTTTTGTAGACCATGATATTAAAACTATATGCCTCTAGTTTCAATTATTCCTGTGAAAATAAAGAATATTTATTTAAAGGCAAAACCCCAAAGGATGGGAATCCAGAACACACCACAGTGATAAGATTCTGGCAAGTAGAATACAGACCCATTTACTTAGTAGTGCTCAGAAAGTTAAGTCCCAAACTCCAGAGAAAACAAAAAGTAACCTTTGAAGGTTAATCTTGGCTGTCAACTTGATTATATTAGGAAATGACTAGAGAACCAGCGTAGCACATCTCCTAGTCCACACAGCTTCATCATAATGGCTGATTGATTCCACTTGTTGGACTCATTCATAATATGAATCAGGATTAGACACCGTGAGAAGCTGGGAGGTGGCATCCAGTGGTAGAAAGTAAGTTATGGAGAATATGACTTGGGATTTGTATCGTATCCTGGCCACTTGCCCTGTCACTCTCTCTGCTTCCTGTCTGCCATGAACAGGCTTCACATGGCTCTATCACCATGATGTTGCGTCTTACCTGGAATCAGCAGAGCTAAGAAGCATTACAAAGTCTCAGAGACTATGTACAAAAATAAACAATACTTTCTTCTAAGTTGTTTCTGTCAGTTATTTTGGTATACAAAAATCAATAATGGGCCATTTTGGAATAGGTCTCAAAAGGTTTATAGTAAATAATCCCACAGTCATGTCACAGTGGAAGTATTCTGCCTAAATATAAGCAAATGTATAAAAATTCCTTTTGAAGGAGACAGCTCTCCTGGCCTGTGCCTTCTGTTAGTCCCCAGAAAGCTGGCAGCCAGCCCTTCATCCTCCAAGCACCTGTGTTTAAAGATCAACAGGAGGGTGTCCTATCATTGACACCAAAAGTGCACTTGCTTTAAACAGACAAGACTGCTTTTAAAGGAACTCATTTGATTAACTCTAATATATACATAAACAAACTTAAATGTGCAGAGTTAAGAGGTAACCTGACAAAGCTGGAGCTTGGAGAACATCCTGGAAGACTGAGCTGGAAGACTGTAAGAGCCAGAGGCTGGGGAGGATAAAAAAGAACCAGTGTCTTCCACCATGATGATTGCTGCACTCCTGCACTCAGGGATACACAGCAGCCAAGACTTCCTGTACTAGATCAATCCACTCAACACTCCAGCAAGGGGCAGGGAGAGTTCGTGGGTTCCCACTCCTAACTGAGGAACAATGAACATTTGATGGCTTCTGTAGTAGAGAGACATTTTTCTTCAAGGGTGTGGCTTCTGGTAGGTTGACTATATTCCAAAACATGGCCCCACATCCAGGACTCTATGAACAATACAAATTGGACTTGGTGGGCTATAAAAATAATTAAAAATAAAAATAAAAAAGGGAATGAAGTTGTGAAGAGTAGGAAGGTGGAAATAGAGTTAGAAAGAGTTAGGTAAAGGACACTGTGCCACAGCAATCCATACCCAAATACTGCCAGGAGAGAGCTGGACTCCCAAGAGTGCCAACATACCTGTGAGCACAGGTAAGACCACCACTTCTGCTCCCAAGAGTGCTGACACACAGGCTTGCAGGAGGGACAAGCCACAGTCAGAGAGAGCAAGACCACTTAACACCAGAGATAACCAGATGGTGAAAGGCAAGCACAAGAACCTTACCAACAGAAACCAAGGCTACTTGGCATCATCAGAATCCAGTTCTCCCAACACAGTGAGCCATGGATACCCCAAAAACCAGAAAAGTAAGACTCTGATATAAAATCACATCTCATGATGATGATAGAAGACTATAAGAAGGTCATAAATAACTCCCTTAAAGAAATACAGGAGAACACAGGTAAAGAGATAGAAGCTCTTAAAGAGTAAACACACATACACACAAAAAAGTCCCTTAAAGAATTACAGGAAAACACAACCAAACAGGTGAAAGAATGAAACAAAACCATCCAAGATCTAAAATGGAAATAGAAACAAGAAAGAAAGCATGAAGGGAGACAACTCTGGAGATAGAAAACCTAGGAAAGAAATCAGGAGCCATAGAAACAAGCATTACCAACAGAATACAAGAAATGGAAGAGAGAATCTCAGGTGC